>MSTJ01000031.1:0-86618 GCA_001956345.1 Ramalina peruviana
TCGAAAAACTCCATATTTTTATGCCAAGACCTCCAGGGCGACGCTAGTGCCCTGGTGGGCTTGGCATACTTAATGTTTTTCCGGATTATTGATTATTTTGAATATCTCTTAATAATATATCGACTAATAATGGCCGGAAAATAGTTACTCCGGTTATATATAAGTCTATAATAAAAATGAAGTATTTCCGGATTTATACTTTTATATCCGGCTTAAATATTATTAATATGCAGCTTAAAAACTAAAATATCAACGGTTTAAAAGCTTCTCCCCTTATCTATAATAAGGAGTAATGATCGGATTTTAGTAATTCCGGTACCGATCGAAAGCCCGAAGTCAGGCCTAAAAAGTTAAATTAATAGATTTTTCATAGTAATAAAGGCTTCAAAAGTAAATATTAGCGCCGGGAAGTAACGGGAAGCAAACTTAACTACCAACCACCAATAATATCAATATATTTATCTATATAAGGGCTTATCGGATTTACCTCGGAGGTAGCGGGATTTGTAGGGCTTAGTCAGCTCTATAACTTTCATATATAAACCTAATAAATCTATAAACGTTTTTGAGTTGATATGATTTGATTAAAATTTTAAATCATATCTACTAGTAGCCCTACAGGATTTTGGTGGCCCTCAAATCATATCTACTAGATATGATTTAATACTGATAGATAGAATCTTCCGATATGGCCAAAGATGGAATTGCATCTTGCTCCTCGACGAAGCTGACATATTTCTGGCGCCGCGAGGCTTATCTGAAACGAAGCGCAATAGTATCGTGAGCATATTCTTGCGCAACCTTGAATGGTATCCTGGTCTCATATTTCTGACCACCAATCTGCTGAAAGATTTTGACGAGGCAATCCTGGATCGCATCCATCTGAAGCTCCACTATCCTCCACTTGATGAGCAATTCACTGAAGCCATATTCAATGATCATTTCAAGAGAATCAAAGAAGAGCATATCCTTGAGGATAGACTGTCACGCAGGGAAGACAAAGATAGAATAGTGAAATATCAGGTGTCCCAGGACGCCATGACCGATATTCAAGCCTGGCGAAAGAAGACTTATCCTAAACATGAATCTCAGGATCCCAAACATGAATCTCAGGACTGGTTGAATGGGCGCCAGATTCGACTGATGTTCCACATGGCCATGGCATATGCCAAGAATGACATGGACAAAAACAACGGGACGATTGCAAACATCGAAGTCCGTCATTTCGAGACAATAGCACAATCGATGGATGATTTCAGAAAAGATCGCAGGAATGCAATAGACGACTGAATCTGACACTTCTGGAGAGCGCCAGGCCCCTTCGCCGTCAACTTGCCTGATCTTGAACAGCATTTTGATTGTGAGAAGAGCTGCTATTCTACCGGACCAGCATCCCCACAGGGAAGACTGAACCCATGCTGTCAGAATCTTTTACCGAGCGGAATCTTTTGAAAATTAAATACAACATCGTCCAAAAAGCTCATTAGATGAATTTTCTGGTTCATCCCACTTCAAGCTCGACGGTCTCTGCTTGAACCATTTCAATGCTTCGTTGAGGTTTGAATGTCCGCTTCACGCCCATCCGAGTTTATTACCGAACCAGAAACTGTCTCGAAGCTCTTGATTGTCTAGCTTGCTACCGTCAATCTTGTATGACTGGCCACGAGACTCCGCGCAGGCTACTGCTATCGTACTGGTTGCCGGCAGTACTTCTGATGTTGTGAGGAAGAGCTTGAAGCGGCATGCTACACCTTGCCGACCAGAGGCTACCTTAATGAAGCGTGGGATCAACCATTCCATCTCCCTCGCACGCTTCTCTCGAATATGATGGTTGCAGTAAGACTGCAAACCATCAATTATGCAAATAATTCTGATTTGTGGTGACTGCGCTTGAACAAGACTGCTCCACATCTTCCACAAGTCTTCCAGACGGCTGGTAGAAAGTTTGCTCTTGAAAGACGGTATAACACCCAGTCCGGATGGAGTAGAAAGAAGCTGGTGGATCAAGCTCTGCATCATCACCGTCACGGCCTCATCTCCATGTTTCCTGCTTTCGTGGCAGAAATGGTGAAGCACAATCATGACCATGTTGCCAGTCGGCAGATAGCCTAAGGCATCCTTGACAATGTGGCTGCTGACGCATGATAGAATTTCTCGGTCATATGGCCTGTTCTCGCCACGAAGAATGAGTACCTGGGACGTGGATGCTTTGGCCCAATTGAAGATCCACCGCTTTCCTTTCCAAAGCATCTTAATACGACCGTGCTGACTCGGAGGAATCTCGGCTGTCCCTGGGAGTTTCTGATGAACGTCTTCATGGTTACATTTGTTTCCCAATCGAGACGTCTCTTCATCCATCGTGATAGGCTCCGTACTGTCCTCAACCTTATCGGAAGTTTTTGAAAGATGGGACCCACCAGTAGCGGAGTGACTCCCCGCTGCGTAAATACAAGGGTCCTTCACATCAACGCTCGTGCCCACTTTGGATTGGTTGAAAGTTTGTCCTGGATGCCCAGAGACTTCGCCGAGATGTCCATGGTTCGTTGCATTGACCGATGACGGCGCTACGCCGTCAGTAGTTTGTATATTTTGCAGCTCCTCCACAATCTTTTCAATATCTGGGCGCTCGTGCATATCAATCTCTAGCATTTCTCGAACAACGTCGCCATAGCGAGCTCTTTTAGGACTTTCAACATCTTCTGCAATAGCGTCTAGCTCCCCTGTTACCGCATCAGATAGCCTTTTCTGATTCCCTTCTTCAACCCAGAAGGGGGCATATTGCAACCGCGCATTCGGTCTGCGCCGGTAGCAGAAGTCAATGACGGCTTTCGCTCTCCCCTTCATGTGAATGAGAAGTTCCAAGAAAATGCACCCCAGTGAGAAGACATCACTCTTGGGGCCCGCCTCACCCGGCCAGTGTCTGTTCGGCGTGGTTTCCGGCGCGAGATACCAGCTGCGATTTCCATACGAATCTTGAGCGGGACTGAGGGTGGGCGAGCTCACCGTTGACAAGCCAAAGTCCGTAAGTTTCAAATTCCCTCCATGGAGAAGAATATTGTTTGGTTTTAGATCGTGGTGCACACCATACCACCTGAACAATGTGTCATCCCTTCCAATAATGTGGACTGAGTTGACGGCTTTCGCAATATTTAGCATCTCCGACAGATACTGCTCGCCGCCGAGAAAATGCTCGGCTTGCTTGTCTAATTTCAAGAGCTCACGCAAGTCCCCATCACAAAGTGGCATCATCAGATGTCGGCGCTCTTCCTGTACATAGACGCTATACAGCTCGACGATATGCGGGTGCGGCTGCTCTAGACGAGCTTGCAAATATTGCATGATGGTCTCCTCCTTATCAGAAGACGTCGGGGGAAGTTTCTTTATCATCATACGGATCTGAAAGCGTTAACTTCACAATTCATTGAGAGACTACTTGATTGCCCACCGTTCTCCGGTCCCGTAAATGAAGAGGTCGCTTGTGAAGGTAATAAGCATCGAAATTGACCTTCTGAAGCTGGGTTTCGGCTCTGTCACTAGGCTCGCCAATTTTCCGAAAGGGCAGAATATCCTCGTCATTCAATTGTATCACTTCACCATATTCCAGGCTTGCAGCAAAATACCTCCGTCTCTTCTCGCAGAAAGCTTGGCATATTTGCTTCGGCCATGGATCTGGGATTTCATGAAGATCTTGCACAAAGCGTTTCACACTGTCTATGTCATGACCTAGTGCTAAAACCTGTGTATCAGGGCCAAGTTTCGGCGGGGCTTTTTCAAGGAAAAAGCGAATAGCATCCTCACGCTCAATCTCTATCAGGATACAAAATGTCGTGAGAGCCGATTCCATGATTCGGTCCCTGAATTGCATTTCCGCACTCGGTCTGACCTTGCTATCGCTTATCCATTTGCCCACGGCATCTTTAGTGACCCACTCCGACAGGAGATATTGTGGGACGTAGAGCTCATCTTTCGGGTATCGTTCTTTCAATGTATGGAACCTCGCTCTAAGATTGTCTCTTATGTCTGCTGCCGCTTGCGTCCCTCTTCCTGGTGTTGGTTTGGACCACATCTTGTCTCGTTACTCACCTTCAGATTGGGCAATCAAGCGCGCTCAAGGACAATGCACGGCAGAGTCAGACGCTCATGGCTTCGGAGACAAGAGCTTTTTAATCTCCTTCTTTGGAAGAATTAGCCCAGACAGGCAGGAGGAAGGGTGAAGTGATCCGTCAAATTCACGAACTTCTGTCAAGCGGCAGTTCACAGGAATCTCGATGAGAATATCATCCTCGCGGATCTATAGGGAGGGTCGAATCAGCTCTGGCTCACGGTTTGCTTGGTGCAGCAAAGTGTGAGGGTTATCCGATTTTGCGTACATCGATGAAGAAATTCCCTTCCCCACACTTTTCTTCGAGCTTGGCTATCAGTTTCGAATGAATCACGTACTTTTGCAAAATCTGGATTTCGAAATCGCCCGTGGTTGACATGCTGGGCAAAGCGGCCAACTAGCGAGAGTCTTCTGGGATATTAGAGATGGAGAAAGGTCGGGGGGCAGGATGGTTCTTGGGCAGAATCTGCCTTACGAACACCGCCCCACCTTCTTTCTGCCAGTCTGTAAGTTTATCGGTTGGGCCTTCATGATTGGGCAGTCCCACATGTCCGACGCGTCAAAGGGGGGTTGGATAATTCCCGGGTAGAGTCTGTTTTGAAAAGGCTGCCCCACCTTCTTTCTGCCACCCTGCAAGCTTATCATTTAGTCCTTCATGTATCATGATTGGACAGTCCCCCATGCCACGGCTACTGACGGCCGACGCCCGACACCATCCTTCAACAATCATTCCGCCCCATCGATCTACTTCTTGGTTTGTCAAGCGGGCCCAGAACCAACAAGGCAAAAATCTGGGCGTCTACATGGTGGCCTCTTCTCCCCAGATTTGGACCGAAAAAGCCAACGGATCTTGTCGAGGTTTTGCAGCTGCTAAGGTTACCCTAGTCCTCTAGCAGGCATGAGTGAAGTGCCACACACTCGAACGCCGTATGCACTTGACAACGATCAAGCGTACTATAACGATCAACTCGAAGCAAATGCTCCAAGATTGTTCAACGGTAGCGAACGTGATGGAATTGAGATGCTCCATGCCAAAGGACAAGGCTTGGGTAATCGTGTCTTCGTTTGCTGTGCATGAAGGGTTGGATACTGACGGGTCCTTGAGGAATGGCAGAAGAATCATTGAAGGAAGACGATGCTGCCCGTCTGACTTCACAAGTGAGTCCGAGCTGAGCACTCCCTTGCCTTACTCTACTTGACTATCATCGAGGTATCCGAGGAAGTCGCCGAAGACCTCATATAGTGAGCTTCCCATGACACAGACTCATTCAATAATGTGTCATGGGTAGAGTATGCCCAACTCACCTACGCGTATAGTGTCATCCAACAAGAGTACACGTGGGGCCATCTTCTTGTCACGGCCGATGATTTCCGGTCACTCATGTCCCGGTACAATGTATTTGGTACCTATATCAGCTACCTTCAAGCATTCGGCTGGAGGGAGACCGACGAAGAGAGAAGTCGTAGTCCTTATGCCTGGCAGAAGGCCCGAAATACCCCCTTTGACGGTAAGCAATCATCTTGTGAGCGAAATAAGATCCCGCTGAGACGTCATGGAAGAATTCTGCTACAACGTCAAATATGTCGCTAGAAATGGACGGCCGAACCGCAATCCATGGTCAATCAGACAAGTAGGCATCTACGAACGCCTGGATGTAGGGACAGGCCAGTCAGTGTGGATAGTCATGCAACCCTCAGACTACGTCCGCAAACTATTGGGGGATGGCTTGGACACCAAGTCAGAGGGAATCTTGCATGCCGGCACCGAGAAGAAACCGGTTGCTCAGACCATGACTGTCCATGCGTCTGTGCTCATTGCAGCAGGACGTGAGTGGGGTCTATACCTGGAGGACTTGAGGTTCCAAGTCCAGAAAATGGTTTATTGATACCTCCCTTCACGATCATTGTCGATAATCACACTTGAAAGTTTGAGGAGCGTTCGAGCAATCAAGACGAGACTGACACATGGTCTTTACTGCAGGACAAAGAAGCTATCTACACGTCCGTAGGCAAGGTGAGCACGCACAGTTTCGACTTCTCCATCACATTTGAGGGGCGTCAGAAAGTGCAGCAATGCCGGAACAAGCTTTCGATAGCTCTTCATGCCTTGAGTATAGGCATAGAAATCTGCGAGGGTTGCAGGTCGCGTCTCAATCATCTGGCCAATACCTCAGACACTGGAGCGTCGAGTCAAGCGACCAAGGTGCAGACGCTGCAAGATCAGTTTGAATGGCACTTGACAGACCTCAAGAATCACAAGCAAGCTGCTCTGAGCATCATCGACCAATGCTCATGGACAGCTGCTCTCGTAAGTGAGATGGTATCCCTGCTGTCTCATCAACGAAAGCCACCACCAAAGAGATCAAATGACTAACCGAAGATTGTATGCGCATCGCAGCAAGAGAAGATCCTCGAATACCGTAACGACGAGACCATGCAGGCGCACAGCCAGGCACTGCGCGACCTCGCAGCCGCACAGAAAGGCGAGGCTCAAACCGTGACAGAGTTGACCCGGCGGACGGCGCAAGATTCGAAATTGCTGAAAGCTTTGACGGTAATGGCGACTCTCTACCTTCCAGCCAGTCTCCTCGCGGTGAGTCATCTCGTTCTTCTCCGGCTTTGACACTCCTTATGGTGGCGGCATCTCCTGCTGGATCCTTTCCTGCAATGTTGAGCTGATGGATCAATACGAGCAGTCGATCTTCAACTCCAACTTGATCCAGGTGGCTCAGCCGGGCAGCAGCGACCGCGTAGCAGACACCCATTTTGTCCTGGCACACGACTTTTGGATCTATGTTGTCATTACGATCCCCTTGACGGCGAGCACGGTATTGCTGGTTACATGGATGAGGAGGCGAGCAAAGATGACCCGCTAAGCACGCCCAACTCATTCACAGAAGACGTGAATTCTGGGACGTTCTCCATGATGGCGCTACGATTGATCATGCTTGATCGACTGCGCGGAGGAAGGAGATTGTGTCGCGAGAAGTAATCAAAGCTGATTTTGGGTCCAAGCCAGGCATGTCGGCGGACCTGCGGCAATAGGTAACGGTGCCAGCGATGATTGGCATCCCGGATCATATCTCTGGCAATTCAAGGAATCTGGCATAGTATATACGTTGCGTAACTAGATCCAGAAATGACCCAGTGAATGCCTAAAGCTTGACCACCTGCTTGATCAATCGCTGATAGAGCGCGAAAAAGCCGTCTCGCGTGTCGGAAGAAATCATCCGAAAGTGCGATGTCTGCTGTAGCCATAGTCTCATCGTCACAAGCAATGACCTCCGTTGTTTCTTCTGCCTGGCCTCATAGTAATCGACGGATCACTCAAAAAGCGAAGTTCCGATATCGTCGTCGTCCTCGTCGTCCAAGGCCGGATGCAGTATCCGATCCCGCAATGGACAGAGATCTGTTGTCCTTTCAACTTGAAAAGATTCGATTGCCATTCGGGTCCTATTGCCTTGCGAACGCATATCCGTGTGGCTCATTTGCAGAGGAGGTTCTAGCAGCCATCTCTTGTGGGGATATTCTGCATTAAGCTCCCCCCCCATATGAGCAGACTTCAACGTCAGGCACTTCTGCATATGTTCGAGGGTCTCCGGCCAACCCCCGGTCAACAGCTTGATTGAACGGAAAGAGAGATGTTTGAGTGTTGCGGAGTGTCGCTTAAAGAAGGCAAGCCAATCCTGATGTGCTGCGTCGATATTCTCCAGGTGAAGGTCGTGAAGGGATGGCCAGGTGTAGGATTGGACAATATCTTTGAATTCAATAGGAACATAAGGCGCGTTCCAGTCGAATGTAAATTCGAGATTGCTCAGCTCTGGGGCGGAGGTGAGCAGATCGTAAAGCTTGTTCCTATTGTCTTCATTCTCGTAGATCCACGTCCGACACTGGGGTATCTCAACGCCTATATCATTGTCCGTGTGGCCCAATGAGATGACAAGGGCAAGGTCACGGAGGGGCTTCAAGATATCCTTGGTCTTTTGCATCGTAGCCTCATCTTGTTGAAGGAACTTCCAGTTCACATCACCCGCGTGCAAGCATGTCAGTTGGCGTCCGGTCCGGTGGAGCGCCTCGATCAAGGAAGAAAATTGGTAGACGCCTGAAGGATGCCCGTGTATGTGGTCACCGCCCCCATTGGCAAGAGCAGCGGTAAATGGCTTCTTCCAATCTGGTCCCTCAGGGCCACATCCACCGGACCACAACGCCCATCCGTGGTTCATGCGGATATCGACCAGACGCGGAAAGCGAGCGAAGGCTTTGGTAAATTCTTGGAGCCCATACCCAGCGGCCCGTAGCTCATCTTGCTCCGATAGCATTCGCTTGTATACCTCCCATGCAATGTCCATCTGTTTTTTCGTATATGGGTTGGGCGGGTCGTACGCCCGCTTGAGGTCCCGACGCCAGAGACGCCATTCACGCTCGGTTGCTGACGGGCTTGGCTGGTCTTCGAGAGCACGCGAGGCGGCTCCGTAGAGAGGCACTGATGACTCCCAGCTCTTTCTAGACTTTTCATTGTCGAGTGTATTTGGTATATATATTACCTCTTTCACAAACTCGCTGAAGGAGGGATGGTCGGAGATGGCGGTCAAGCGTTCAAAGCTGGCCCGTGTGAAATAGAGGATCACTGTCGAGAAAAGGTGGGGAGTTGCGGCATTGTTGAGGAATCTGGACGTGAGTCTGAGGCTCGCAAGATCGCCTTTCGTGACTCCCTCGCAGACTCGTTGGGCGAGTTCCGCGGGCAAGATCTCAAGCATGGTTGGAAAAATCTCGCAGTTGGGATGGACGCTGAACTTTGGGGGCTACTGTACCCCGTTAACCTGGTGTTAATGGTCGCCCTGGCGCGTCAATTGTCTATCGTAAGCCATGGAGCGCATTGCAGGACTGCAATTCGGTTTCGATGGAGGTGTATCTAGCAGTCAATCCTGCCGCGCTTGGGGCGGGATTTGTTACAGTTTCCAAGGGCTTTGAGCTCTGTCGCGTCACAAGCAAGGGGCTGCGCAATCGCCGGAACCTTGCGCGTGAACCTAATCGGCGCGCTACCCGGGCACAGTCTCTAGCTTCCGCGGCTTGGAAACTCTGTCGCTCCCCCAGAAATGACTTCTTCCAACCCCACAACAAATGCAGGGTCCTTCACCAACAACGAGGTTGCAAAAGTCGACATCCTTCATGCTGCACATCTAATCAATTATGCTGTGTCGAGGTTCCGTATTGATCATCGTCTCAATCGCGGTACCTGCTCCGTGAACAGCTTCGAGTTGATGTCCTTAACCTACCGTCAAAACGAATCGCCGCGGCATACGATACCGCGCGTGACAAACCTCGAGTCTTCGGTTTCTGAATGAAAAAAGAGAAAGCGACCCCTCGCCAGTCCTCGCACCTCTGCGCACGAAGCTGGCGTGACACTGCTACATCATGTTCACCTTCGCCAATGTCTCAACGGCAGGGCAGGCACTACCTCTTGATACATCATAGTCTCTGTCGTGCTACTAGTCCCGATCAATGACTGTCACAGGCCGATATCAATGCACATGGTCTATGAAGTCTTGGACTTCGACCCACACGACATACCTTCAACCCTGGCCTTGACGTTTGCATGGCTGCGGATCCGCTGTTCAAGTGACGGATCGATCGTCAAAGAGATGGATGAACGGCGGGACCAAGGAATAGGACCAAGGAATAGGGTTGCAGAAGGCGAGGTCCAAGGACAATACAGAATGAGGAATACGATAGTAGAACGACGGAGAAATCGGATGAGCACGGTACATGCGGGATCAAGCTCCCTGGCTGGCTCTACGCATCACGCTTAATCTCGCTGTCACAGCAACGTAGCTGCTTGCGTCGAGAACTAGAAGTGTGAGGGTCGAAGTGGCCGAAGCAGTGGCCTACGAGATATACATAACAAGCGTTGAATGGCAGCAGGAAGCACATTCAAAGACACTATCAAGAGCCTTAAATGATAGAAGACAGACTGAGCCGGCGACCTTTGTGGATTGATGTGAGGATGTCTCCTTGCCGATTGAACTGTCGTCAATGAAGCAGCAATGAGCCCTGCAGAGACAATGAGACCTGAAAGCGCGATATTCGCAAAAGCCAACATCGCAAGCTACAAGCCTTGAAAGAAGCATGAAGATACAGGGAGCCTAGTACTGCAATAGCCATCTGCACCCCCCAAAAGACGATCCTTCAGATCCCTGGTTGAAGGGGGGTTGATTGCTCAGAGCAGCTCCTTCGTAAAGCATCCATCTGGATCCCACTTGCTCTTCAGCTTCTTCAGCTTGCTCAATCCTATTGAACCTTATATTTATTGAACCTTATATTTGTGCTCCAAAGGATCATTGCGGCTAATTTTCGTGTAAGCGATATAGGCATCCTCCCTCTCTTTGGATCGCATGATCGTCTGCGCCCTTTGATCAGATTCTCATAATCTTTGGTGAAGAGTCGGATCCTCATACCAAATGAGGATATTGCTACACAGAGCAGGGTCAGTGGAATCACCCTAAAGACGTCGCACGAGACTCCAAAATCGAACTTACAGTCAAACGACAACATCTTTCAGCCCAAAAGCCACGTCCGTCTTCCTGACCTCTTTGACTCCCTTTGCAGGCGTATCAGCATGCCATTCAATGGTAAACACAGACCTGTCAGTCCCCGGCAAAGTCTCAATCAGCTCTCGATGCAGGCGTACAAGCCCGCCAAAATTCTCAGGGTTAATCGATGTCAGCCCCGTCTAACTGAAGCGCTTGAAGTCGCCCTTCGGGAAAATTGAGGCTAGGTGGTCGCTGTGCTTGTCGAATCTAGAACCCGGGTGCTGATGACTTAGCGGCTTCAAGTCCTCCGGGACACTTATAAAAGTCTGTGCAACTCGGACCCAGGGCCGGAGTACTGTGAAGCCATCACGAGAACCTCGCCTGTAAGGGGTCAATCATTGCCACAAAATGACTGAATGATGCGTGATCGTTAAAAGTGACAATATCCCTGAGGATTTGACATACTTCTGTTGCTCTCCCTGCCGGGAAAAAGACTTGACCAAGCTGACGTACACCGTCGGGGCCTCTGAGCGATCTGTCGTATGTGCGAAGGACCAACAGTCCCACAATGCTGAAAATTTGGCCTTCTCCACGGATGGCCAATGGAAAATCTTGTCCATGGTATTCACAGTCTTCGAGAACCTCGCCATTGGCTATTGTGATGCTTGCTGCGAGGGTCTTCTCCCCTGTGTAGCTTATCGGAAGGATGTAAAATCTGATGTTGCCTCCAACCATGCACGGGACTGCGTTAGTCGTGTTACCATTCGCAACCGCTGAGAGTCGGTCAGCGATGGTGGAACGATCCTTTACTCACGATGGTAGTTCTCATTTGTTGTTGCTCGGCAAGAGCAAATTTGAATTCTTTCGTCAAGAGTCAACCACTGATCGTGGCATCTTGGCTTTGGGAGTAAACACCCACATCTTTGTACCTCAACAAATCAATGACCAGACCATCTGCAATAGTATACCAGAAATTGTAGCCTCCTCTAGCAGGCATGGAAAGATTTCTTGCTTTGTTCGCTTCGTACTCCTGTACAGTCATAGCAGAAGAAGAAGATTGCACAACCCACAATGGAGCTATCTCCTATTCGTTGGCAGGCTCAACAATGATAGCAAGTGTCTTCACATCGGTACACAGCCTCCTCTCCAATGCAGCCGTGAAACCAGGGCCAGTCTCGCTTGAGGTGGCAGAACCTTTCGATTTTCGCGCAAAACGTGGAAATATTTCTCCGATTGATTGTGAGAAGACTGATGTCAGGGAATTTTCCGTGGTGCATCCATTGAGGACGGAGCAGCGGATGTTCATTGGCTTCGCTTGAACACTATTCGCTTGAACACTATGCAGAAAGACGGGCCATGAGAGGTCTACTCGAGCTGCTTCGGGATTCAGCGCTACCGGATAAGTAGGCTGTAAGCGTCACGGAAAGTAGGCTGGAGGCATCACTGGAGCTCCAATACCCTCTGCCATCCAAGGAGCTCACAGATCTGAGAGCTCTCCATCGATGCTATTGTCCATCTCATCAAAAGAAACAGCAAGCCAATGCAGGCAAACTTGACAAAATCAAATCAATGAACGCGATCATTTTCTCACCGAATTCATCTTGGAAGGTGCAATGACAGAACTCTGAGTCAGGCATACGTAAATCTGCAGGGGTCAGCATCGATCCACTTGGGAATCTGAAGGAGGTAGCGGCACATATTCAACGAAAAGCGCGTGACAGGACGATCCGAAGCACCGGCAAAGTCGTGATCTTTGGTGCGGCGCGGCCAGTCAAGACATTGCCGTGGCTCCAAAGTGGCGTATTGTTGCAGCCCACAGATATATCCAACGCAGTATTCGCATATGGCTGCCTTGTAGCTGCATGACATAGCTTGGGCACGTTGATCTTGCCTTCTTTATTGTTTGCCGGCAATATCACCATGGCTCGAGAAGACGGGAAACAGATGCGATCTCAACAGAGGCCGGCATGCGCGGTAGCAATTGAAGATGCCGTTGATGCTTGCTTCAATGACTCACACCCTCGGTCACAGTGATGTTCTCGACGCACCGATGTTGATCTTGTCCGCCTTTGAACAATCTCTTCTCTTGGCCACACAAGAATGGCTGCCTCGTAGTAGCCTAGAATGCTGTTCTGATCTGTCCGGTAGCTCCTGGGAACACCACTATGCCGTACGCCAGAATATGCAGGTCTCCGTATCGCGATTCACTTTAACGTATCAAATTGTTGATCATCTTACCACGTGCAGTAGCTGCGGAGATTGACCACAGCTAAAGACAGACACCAGATTCTCATCATGTGCCGTGCGCTAGCATCTGCATGGCTCTCAGTGTCCCATTTTATGATCTCATTTTGCGAATTTTCTGGCGCTTTTATGCCCCGTCGCTGTTCTCGTGAGATGCGCTCTCGATCATGCATGCCGAGTCGATGGTGTGCAAGCTCTTCCGTTATGATTCTTGTTCAACCTTGCCTCTACGTTTTCTCAAGAGACATCTGGATGAGCGTCACCTTCCCTTTGGTACGGGATCTCCAAATCCTGAATCACGATGATCTCTACGTCTTTTGTGGAAGGAGACTAGAAGTGAATTATTTTGTCTGCATGCTGTACCGCTATGCGGACGTATAGAAATTGAGCACGTACGTGGCCCGGGCGAGAGGCACATTCACAAGGCGCCGTCAACGGGCCTTTTTCCCAGCAAAAATTGCTCCCATACCCTCAAGTCAATTGTCTTGCGATTTTGGCGTCAGGCATGGTAGTACCAGCCTCCGTGTTTGCGGAGTATGGAAAGCCAGTCCTCATGGGTGTTGGTGTTACCTTCATTACATTGGAAATTGTCATCGTAGGTCTGCATTTTCATGCTCGCCGTCGCAGTCGCGTGGCTGTTGATATCGATGATTAGTTAGACTTGCTCGCTCTTGTAAGTCCGCTGGAAAGAAAAATGTTCCAAGAAGCTACTCCCAAGAAGCCTGATCCTGCTCGCAGTTATTATGCACAGCAGCCGGCATTGTGAACCTCATTGGTACGAGTGTTCCGCGAAACTGCCATCTCTACGACACCTAATCAGACTGCTGACGATGAGCAGCGGCTGAGAGCGGAGGTCTTGGGCAGCGGCAGCGACTCGGACCCCAAGGAGAACTCATACATACGTCAACGCTCACGATTTTCGAAAAGGTATGAGCATTCTGAGGGCTGGCTGCGACAATTCTAAGTATCCGCCGTCTTACCCGCAAACACTGACCAGAGGGCGACAGTGCCGGTATGCAATTCGCGTTATAACGACCGCCAATCTTGGCAATGTCGAGATATCTTTACTATGCTTTTACCGCAGATTCTTTATTATCAATTCATTTAAGATTGCGAGCGGGATCATGATAGGCATCGTGGCCTGCTGATCCTTCTCCTTCACAATCGTGATGATAGCCCAATGTAGCCCTGTCAGCTGCTTCTGGGAGGCCTTTGAAGTCGACTACCTGAAACACTGTTTTCATATGAACATGGTGTACCAGGGCTTGACATACTCAGACTTCATTCTGGATGTGTTGGTTTTGACTCTGCCTATCCCAATGATAGCATCACTACACATGCCGTGGAGAACAAAAATCAAGGTCATCGACGGTTTCATGTAAGGAACAGTGTACGTGTGCCTCAGGCTACAGTGACAGCTCCATTCTCCGGTCGCTGATCGGTATGGCAGCTCAGAGCTTTGCTTCTTCTGCGACCGGGAGGAATTGCGCAGACGTGTCGTATACGGTGGAAGACCTCAAAAAACGTGATCATCCGTATCCGGTGGAGGAAAAGATTAACGTGTGTAATGCTGGACATTTTGCTAGCCCGCAATTCTATTCGCAGTGGTGGCGAGAAGCAGCTAAGCCAGGACCTCAAGATTACTTGAGTGTGGAGATTACCTTCAAGACAGGACCTGGAGGGGATATGCTCTGCGACTTCATACATGATTTGTTGGAAGTGTGTGAGACGATATTCACGCCTGAGCTGTTGGGAGAGGAGCAAATGGCTGACAAAGAGTTTGGTACGCAATACTCGGATTTTTCCACGCGTTTCACCCACATGAGCTGACACTGACTCATCTGACAGATGTCGGATGTCAAGCAGCAGTGTCCCTCGCAGGCGGAAGTTGAGAGAATCAAGAATGTGAGAGCCGTCAGATATCTGAGTACGAGGGCAGAGCAAAAGCGAAGGTCCAATTCTCTGAGACAAGAATTATATTTTCCTTTGCTGGTGATGAAGATATCGGGTTTTCCGCTCCCCGAAATGGTACACATGACATGGTCGCTTTGTGACAGGTGTGATCGTTTTGGTACTGGGGGCGACCGGCTCGGTGGCTGGTAGCGTAAGAGATTTTTGGGCACCACTTGTCCCAATAGGGTCGTTCGAGGCGCTGTCGTTTTAGAGTGTTTTGATGCTGGGTAATGTGAGAAGCTTGCTTGAAAATGTTGAACTGCCTGTAGAGGACAGTTCAGCTTAATAAGCAGTAAGCTCGAGTTAATGCTCGATCACGTGAAGCAAAATGACGTGCCTCACTCGTTTCATCCCTACTGCAGATAAATGCGCAGATAGAAGCCTTTTCCCTGCCATTTCTCTCTTGGCTTCTACAAACAGAAAAAGAGCGAAAGAATTCAATGTCTCAACCTGACCCTCCCCTCCCACGTCTCCTTCTCCACGCCACCCTCTCCACATCCACCTTCTCCCTCTCACAGGCATCCCCAAGCTCTCCACCTCTCACCCTCTATATTACCGCCCGCCTCATCGACTCAAGTAGCCCAGTTACCATCCTGCTTTCCCACTCTGTTCTCTCTGCCTCCCAACAGAACTTCTACCTCAGCTACTTCTCCCTCACATCCACCACCACCGGCTCCACACCGCGGCAGATGCGCGTGGATGGACTACTAGCTCCGCGCGTACTGATCAAGGATCCGGATTCTCAGCTCTTGACGCTTTGGCCTGATGATAACGAGGACACCACCACTATCACTAGTGAAGACACCCGGTCCCCGGACGATGGCGCCAAGGTTGACTCCGACAAGCTTGATCCTGAAGAAAGTAAAAACGAAGCCAAAAGTACCACCACCACGACGTTTTCTATTCGTCTGGGCCCTTTCCCCTCTGCTCGTTACGCCGAACGTGAAGCCGAAGGCAACACCACAACCTCAATACTACCCTATCTCGCCATAGCAGGAACGCCACTAGCTGGTTTGGTAGCCGGAGAGACATACGAAGTCGGGCTGCGGGACATCAATGGATTATTACCTGGTTATGTATGGTGGTGGGAAAATGGTCGAAAGGAGGAGGTGGTGAACAGGATGTCGAAGGGAGATGAAGGAGAAGGGCGAAGTGGGGTTGCTGGAGATGGCGCGGGGCGAGTTTTCGAGGTGCCAATTGTGGATCTGGGTAGGGAAAATGGCGGCCAAGTTAGGCGTATGGGCGTTGAGATGATAGAGAACCCAATTTTGACGATTGTGGATTAAGTTTTTAGTCATCCAGAGTACGAAGGCGAGGCTTGAGGATAGCAGAGCCATGGTCATTTTTTTGGCATTGGGCAGAAGCCTCATCCTACAATATAAAAGTTGCAAGCCTCTCCGGCCGAAACTTGGACGGCTGTCAAGCGTCTCAAGTGGAATACACGTCATGGAAAAATACCATTCTTTTCAGAGGAGGCTTTCGGTTTCCCAATCCGGTCTTGCAGCAGTCTGGGCGAAGGCAAAGAAGTCCTCGTTGAGTCAGAAGATCCGGACTTCTGGCGGATGGTATGGGACGTGGAGTCTATCAAGGAATATTTTCGCGTCCTCTTTCCTGACTTTGAGAAGTCGAGCAATGTTGGAAAAGTGGAGATCAACCACGTGTTCTCCGATGAGGCAAAAGCCATGGGGGCTCCAAGGAAGTAAGGGAGCTCACATGGCCGTGCGTTCTCGTGCGCGCAACCACCACAACCAAAAAGGGCCGATCTCAACCATGCCGCAAGCGTTGACGTCTGTCGGTTGACAATTTGGACGAATGATCACCCTGAGTTTCTTCCTCCAACTACAATTATCGACCTTCATGTGGAACTAGTCTTCGAAGTGGAAAACTTCTCGTCCCGTAAACAAGAACCCAAACGCCACCGTCAAGGCTGAGTGCGGACAATGCCGCTTGTTGGATGCAAAGGCGGAAGCAGACAGGGTCCAGGTATATTTTCAAATGCATGAAAACCTTGCTCGCGGCTCAGGTTCTCCATTACAAAGGCGGCGTGTTTGGGCCTTTTGTGGTAGGGTTATGCATCGGGTGTTGCGTTATTCTTGCAGAGGAAAGCTGCAGGTGAGGGTGTCAGGATATCAATGACAAGAGCGCCGCACGTTTCTGGTCATTGCGCCACCCACAATGACTCGAAATAGGCCACATTTGAGGCTATAGATCGTGATGATAATACTCTCAAACATCATCGTGGATGCACCTTGAAATGTACCGAAGTGGTTGGTGAATCTCTTTCTTCTGAGTACCTAGGCTTGGGCGTGGCGACTTCCCCAGTCATCCAAGAGTTTGCACCATGGTAACGCTGGATAGTGGTAGAACGCGAGACGATGACAGTAAAGCGCCGAAGCCTGCATCCTCTTGTCATTCCTGTGCAACATGTTCTTCTCGAATTGCGGTAGAATGCGGCTTTGAGGCCAGGCAACGAATGGTTGCTGGGGCAACGGCTGGTGGAACAGGGCTGAGACCTAATGACGTAATTCATTTTAAATACAACGAAAACATGTGAACCTTATCCTCGCACGAGATATTCGAACAGCCACTTCCAACTCGTGGCATTCTGAAGCTCGGCAAGTTGAGATTTACAAGTCACTGCGGAGATAATACAGGACGCGTAGGCTGGCGTAAGTAGCGACACTAGCGGAGGCTGAAAGCAAAAGCCTCGTCCGACTCTGACGCGCCGGAGACTGGAAGGGAGGCGTTGAGAGAGGCTGTGAAAATGGACTCCCAGAATCCATAACATTCCTCCAGTCTTCCAGCCTCTTCGCCCTACCCAGTCCATGTTCCCAACAGGATCAACAACCCCACTACCTCTCGCAAACGCAAGACTCCAACGGAGAGCGACGATGTTGAGCGACGAAGACCCGCTCAATTGTGCAGGAGATAAGAATAAGATGCGTGCTCCTGCGAGTCCACCACCTTGTAGGGAACGCATGGCACTGCAGAAAGATAAGCCCCCGAACACATTGCGAAGACGAGGATCTGCAATCCAAAGAGAAGGAAGCCAATGAATATGACGGCGGTTGTGTATCTAGAGCAAACATCCCCGCGGACAACATGAAAAAGGCCGTCATAAGAGCTGCCGTATCGTCTCAAGGGATGAGAGATTGGCTATGGGAGTGCACTGCACTGAGCGTTGAAATACAAATGATAACAACAATGGGCTCCCGTCAGGCTGAAATGCTGTGGTTGAGGATGCCCAAGAACGTTTCTCATGTGACTGAGCTCCTGATGGTTAAAGACAAATATCTTCAACCCACACACTGCAGGGTTGCCGCTTTCTTCTCTTGGAGACCAGCCACCGGTCTGAGTGTGGCTCGCTACAGTTGAGAGGAGAGGGCCCAAGTATGAAGTAGGGTTAGGCGGAGGCTTTCGTCTCAGAACCCTGTCCAGCCACGATCGCTCATCGTGTGCACAAAGAAAGTATGACCGGTAATGCACCCCCACACGACAGTTCCGACGGCAGTCAAGAGCTACGGGCCGAGGCTGAGAGTGCAACAGACGCTCGATATCCTCTGCCTGAACAAGCTCCTGTCTAGGTCCTGGAACTGTGGGTACGATATGCGACTGGCTCTGATCCAGAATCTACAGCTTGGGCTCTACCCGGACACCACAGTCTTTTGATTCGCGAGGGCGGTACTACAGCCAAATCACAAGTATCCAGCCTCACGACCATTGACTTGCAACCGCTTTGAACCAAGCCATGTTTGCTGAGCTAGATTGCCGGGCTGTAGTAAGCCAATCCATGGTTAGACGTATTCTGACCCCGCCACAAACGTCACTACCCTCATCTCCATCGATACACCATAGAAGAGTTCGCACATGAACAGTTGAAAGATGTCATTCACGCCTGTGAGACAGAGTTTGACCTCGTTGGTGAGCACCTTCGCGAGCTGGACATCGCGTTGATCACGCCGATTCTTTCCGCCCCACACCGATTCGCAAACAATATTATCGGAGCCGGACAGCTGTTCAAGGAAATCATCGAAGTCCTAGAGGCGTTAAGGTGGAGGTGCTACGTGCAACTCACCATCCTTCAGTTTGTCAGTTGTGTTACAAAGCATTTACAGCCCGAAAGATCGAGACTAGGTAAATTGAAGCCGATCTCATGGAATGACCAACCATCGTATATTGGTGCTTTCGTATGCTTGCTGGAGAGTTTGCCGGTTCTCAGCACCGGTACAAGTACTACTGTTGGAGGTCTCAGAGGGCGCTTTCCGGCCCCAGTTTGCTGGCTCGCAGTTGTACTTGCGCGCTTTCGGCTAAGGCCGCTTGATGTGCTCATCCTCTTACACGAAAATGGCACTTTTGGCTCTCTGGACTTCGGGAATGTTGAAGAGACTTTGGCTGTTTTCGCAGATGATGAAACCAGCCGTTGCTACCATATGTCTCGGTAGATCTAGGAGTCTGTTGCAGGTCGAAGCAGGGGAGACGGGATTAGCGACTTCGCAAGCCGATTCGCCCGGATCACCTCACCTTCGGACATGTTGGACTATGGAGCTATCGACACCGATCAGGTTACTTATCCCGGCGAACATAATATCACACTGCGCAGATGGGAATTGATCCACTGATGACATCAGTTCAAATGTAGGATTTTGGAATTCCTGGCCGGCGAGACGGACGAGACGGGCAAGAAGAGTTCGACTGGAATTCTCACGGGTCTGTGATCACGTAGAAGTGCCACTATCATTTCCGGCCGGAAGATCCTCGCAATATCATTATATGCTATGCTCATTATTGGGTAAAATGATCCCGAAGTGCAAAGTAGCTACTCTCACGCCTGTAGAGTGGCGGTCTAATAAACGCATGTAATCTTACGATGCATTCCGTCCATTGAGCCTGCTCTCATTCCTCCAGCTTTCGATCGTGGTAAAGCTTACCAGTTCCTGCCCACCCCTGCCACGGACATCATCGGCTGATCACCCGAGTCCTTTTTTGGCACTCGAGCCGAATTTTGCAGTTCATGCAAGTCTACCCCATGATGCAGTTCATACAATGCTGCCCCATTATGCAGTTCATGTAAATCTGCCCCTTCATGCAGTTCATGTAATTCTGCCCCAGCATGTTCTGCCTTTTCATAATGCTCTGCTCTTCGACTGGGGCCATGAACCTCCTTCCGGCCTCCATAGAGCCCCTCAGTCGGCTCCGCTTTATGCGTTCTTATTCTTCTCATCCTCCTGCGCTGGTAGAAGCTAGCAAGGACGCACGCGATAGCCACTGCAACGATTGTACCGATAACGATGCCTGTTATCTCACCGCCACTCAGGTCACTACCTGGTGGCATGTGCTGTGGTGACTGTATGGGCGAGTCAAAGGGTTGAACTTGTGTGGTTGGGTTGTTCCTTGTGGTGGTTTCGGTCGGTAATGTTGAAGTGATCAATATTGAAGTGATCGGGCTTGCAGGCTGATTGGTGCAATTATGACACTGCCAGCCCACCATCTCATTCTTCGATACAAGCATGTCACCGCTATTGGGGCCCTCAGCTGATGTGCCATCCTTGAAGTAGGCCCAAAGGTTGAAGTGACCGTTTGCTGGATACTGTACGTCTGAAAAATTGAGCGGGCACAGAAAGGAGCCACTTTGAGAGGTGTATGAGGTCCAATTCCAACCTAGGATGAATCCGTCCCAGGTCTTAGTAAAGGACAGCAAATCATAGGCACTAAGGGTCACAACAATTATACGTACGAGAAAAGAAACGTTCAGATGGATCGTCGATCCACACGACTATCCCGACTAAGGCTCCAAGCGGGCCGTCCCAGCACCAAGAGACGTTGACGTTATCATCGTAGTTATAGAAATATGATTGGCCCGTTGACTCTGCGGCAGGGTAAATGAAACTCGGCAGTACGGCGGACATACTCCGTTCAATCCAAGTCGAGAAGAAGATTTCAGCGATGCTTAGAGTTGTGAATAGATAGAAACAATAAAGGCCCAATTCTTTCTACTGGCTCAAAGCTGGCTCAGAAGTGGGACGCAGCCTTCCTTTCATTTCTGCTGTTGTCAATAAGCGCTGGGCCGCCGCTGGATGAGCCCCAGGCGTCATGAAACACAACCCGAAACGTATGCTTGAAGGCGCCCTTTGCACTGCGGTGCAGATTCATTTTCTGTCGATGCCGAGGAAGTAGCAGCAGCTATAATCGAAGCAGTACTTGTAGTGAAGAGTGTTTTCCCAACACAACAGAACAGGAAATCTGATAGTATCTTTCGCAATTAAAGAAGGTCACTTATAAACGGCGGTAATTAACAATTACAACCAGGCTGGAGGAAGGACAGACTCACGGATTGCTGTGCGCCGCGAAAATACCCATGGCATGTTCTTCAATCATTGGTCGGTAAGGCTAGCCTGCAGACCTTATTGTACCCCCTTTACGCATAAATCACTTTGCTTGGCAGGCCCGAAACATCCTATTGTCTCAAGGTTGCGGGCCGGCCTCGTGTCCGACCTCCTGCTTCCTGAGACTGCAGAGCTTCAACCGTCATATGACTACATCATTGATGGGCACTTTTTTCCAGAAGCTGCAGTAATGCTGTTACTAAGGATCGGGCCAGAAGCGAGGTATAGTCGCAGATCTAAACTGTTCCAGACTTCAAAGCCTGCCGCTAGGAATGACTTCTGTTGGTGATCGGATGTCGTATGGGAGAGCTGTGCCCGTTTCATCTATTTGCGAGATTTTGATTGGAACATTATAAGACTGGAACGTTAAAGAGGATCGGAGTCCGGTCGGTGTCTGTTTCTGGTTGTTGTAAACTTTCCGCCCTGATCTTTGGCTCTTTGTTTATCCCGATCATCATTCCAGCTATTTACGCGATCGTAGCGATAGGCAGACACTACGTTGAGTCTCAAGCAAGATGACTGCAGAAATTTTATGTATGGTACACAATGGTCAAGAATAACGGTCAGATGCAAGGAAATAGTACTCGGGGTTCGCATAGGGCTTGTTCCTCCGTCCAAAGGAGCAGTCAAGGCAAAGACCCTCTTAGCTCGGCGTCTTTCCCACTCATTTGTTCCGTCTGCCAATCAGGATCTTTTCTCCGACTCGAGCACAGAACGCCTGGTCCATGTATTCCATGAGAAGTTCCATGCTTGGTTCCATCTGCGTATTCTCGAACCCACGAATGACCACGGAAACTTCCTCCAGCAAGCAATGTAGGATGCGCAAGCTTTCTCCATCGGCCGAGACATAGGTCGGGATATGATCTGTATTTCCCATCTTCTTCCATGCCTTGTCACTGACAAGCCATTCTTCTGATTGCTTTACGAGAAGATGCACGACGGTGCCAGGGAGTAAGACCTGCAACGCGTCCGCAAGCGCGCAGAATTCGAAGTATGAGGCGGTCAAAGCCTCGAATCCGTGCAATAATATTGGACACGAACCTTCGATGGTGAAAGCTCCCTTCACTTCCTTTCGAAGCTGAAGAGACATTGAGACATGGTCGTAGGTGGTCAATCCATGTTTCGCAGTGTAGGAACATAACCAGGCTTGCGTGTTGACTGACTTGGCGTTGATGCCGTACTTCGCGACGGCAATCTTGATGGCTTTTGCCGTAGACGCAGTCTTATCGATTTTTTTTGAGAACGATCGGTCCGATAATCTCTTCCATGAGACTAGGTGCGTGGTGTTGATGATGTTTGATTGCAACTTGTGCAACCCGGATAGGCGAAATCTGAGCTCATCAGGCAGGCCCGGTCTCCATTGTCGTAGACTTTCTTTCGGCTGAGCCGGCGACCTCCTCCCAGCCTGATGATATTTGCATATTTCAAGTATGCCCATAGCATCTTTGGCGTAGTCAATACGGCACTTCGTGTAAGGAAAGATTCTTGTCTTTCTATCGTCTTGGAAGAACTGTAGGTCGTTGCGCTGATAGCTATTGGTTCTGTCCGTTATTTTCCCCGTTTTTTTGTTTCCTTTCTTTCTCAGACAATAGCTTGCAAACACCACAATAAGAATGCTGAGTTGTGCAATCTAAGTCTGAGGCATGTCCTCAAAAACATTCTGAGGAAGAAGTGAGACATCTCAGGGCGTCGGGTGAACAAGGAGCGCAAGGCCAATAGATCTTTAGATGGTGAGACCCACTGCAGCATACGTTCAACATAAGCGACGTGGTGAGCTTCAATTTCGGGTCGAATAGCCATGGTATTGTAGACAAGCTCGAGTTCGGTCTTCTGTCATGGACGATCTGCGAGTGGGAGGCTCGGGGTTCGATATTAAAGAGCGATTCGGTGCTTTTGAGTAACACAGGGTCTATTGATCCGACGTCCCCGTGCACCTTGAATCGGTGGCGCTTTGGTTCTACGCCCAAGGGTCGACCACGTGCGGGGTCGTAGTTTTCCTCGAGTTGCTGCGGAGGAACCACGTGTTCTTGCGTTGTATGACTGGTGAGCATCGATGGGACATTTGGGACACTTGTGTTTCTCTTTCAATGGTCCAGTGCCTCGAGGGCGACCACACCATTGCTGATGCTTGACAAGGTGCTTGGTGCTGCTCAAGACCGTTTGACAATCCGCTGTATTGTCCCCATACGAGTTGAAACCCAGACCCAAGGCAATGAGGGGCTCAGCGAGAGGTATCTTGAGCTCCAAGTCAAGAGAATCCAGAATAATCTGGGGTGTTGGAAGCGCCAAATGTCTTCACAATTGAGGTGAACCTCGTTTGGGTGTAGCATCTTCTTCTGTGGGTGTCCGGCTTCGTCAAGGGCGCCCAGCTTCAGGATCATAAGAGAGATGTATCGTCGGAGCTTGAATGATCATCAACAGCGTTTGATTGACTAGCCGTATTGCTGCCAGGCCCGTGGAATGAAGATGAAGGACTTGAGCCACTTTCGACCGGAGTCAAGGGATTCAGGTCGCTCTCGGGATTGTGCCCACTCCCACCACTTTCAAGATCTTTATTGGATTGATAATGCTCCACCAGCGTTACTTCGATATGGTCTCTGGACCTGGGTAACAATAGGAGGAGAGCACCGCTAGGTTGTATGTACTCTCTCTCCCATTGGGTCAGCCTCTTTCTCCTCCCTCTGCTGAAACTTGGCAATGTGAAGGTTTGACGGCTACCTGATCGGCCCAGGATGTTGCTTGCTCTGCATCCTTGGCCACAGAGGAATAGCGAAGGGAAACACGACGTCCTAGATCACAGCGTCAGAGCCTGTCGACCTGTATGACACCCATGAGCTCAGTCTCATTGTTGTTGCTCAGTTGCAGACACGTCCAAATCCGGTTAGCGCGTGTCTTGGCACCGGAACCTGCACTTATTGCACATTTTGTCCCATAGACATGATAAATCAATCATCTACCCACAAAACGTGTGATATGTCCATCTCATGCGTTCGACAGAGCCTGTCCAGTCTGCGTTGGTGGATCTCAGTACCTTGACTGCCTTAGCTTTCGAGCTACGTGAAAGCCACTGGCTGCCCATTTCGATGAGCGATGGAGGTTTTGTCCGGTTTACCCGACAGTAAGAAACCCGGATGTTCCATGGTTGTACAGCCAGTTCTTGTGGGCAGATGCACGAGACTGGGTGAACGATGGCTTGTTAAATTAATGCAATGTTGCATCAAAAGGCGAAATGAGATTGACGATGATAGGAAAAGCAGGTGCTCGGCGCAGATTGTGGACAAAAAAAGTGGGGAAAATGCGAATTCAAAACAATGGCGGATCTTTTCAAATGTGGAAGGCACTATCTCTCCTGCTCTTATCTCTTGCAAAATCAATCTGGTATCACTCGCGCCTACCCAAGATTTCCCAGAAAATCCTATCAACTTAAAAACGACCCAGACCTGAAGATTCCAGTATTTCCTCATTCCCTCACGCAAATCCATCTTCGCCTTTGCTTGGAACCGTAGCACTTAGGCAACCCATGATTTCTTACTTCGGGAAGACTCACGACCCTCAGCGCTCATACCGAGCGGCAATGGGCTACTCTCTTTATCTCAGCGGCGATCACCTGCCTTCTCTCTGCCTGATCTGCCCTGCGCTTGATTCTGTGCGCGCGGTCCAATTTCTGCTTTTTGCCTTTCCGGTGGAAGCTAGGACCGTTTTGTTGTTCATGAACCTGGCGGTTATGTGCCCGCACCACGGTCCTCATCTCATGGCGTGATTTCCGAATTGCCGCAAAGTCGTGACCAAATTCGCACTTGTCTCTCGGGCAGGGCTGGCCAAGAATGATGGATTTGCAAGTCCTTTTGATATGAAGCTCACGGTTGTGTGCTCGCACCATGGCTCTCATCTTATGCCGTGATTTTCGAATTGCCGCAAAGTCGTGACCAAATTCGCACTTGTCTCTCGGGCAGGGCTGGCCAAGAATGATGGATTTGCATGTCTCTTTGATATGATACAATCCATCGTGGACAAAAGTACTCGGTGGCATTGGACATTCCTGAACACAATCAGTTTCATCGAAAGTTCGGAGGAAAGGTGGAAAAACCCACTCCACGACCGTATACACGGCACAGGTTGTATTCGTGGATCGCCCCATGAGAACGTTCAGAATCGATGCACGCCTTTCCGAGAAGCTGGTCAGCACAACAGTGGACCAAGACGTGCCTTTCCAAGAAGCTGGTCAGCACAACAGTGGACCAAGACGTGCAAGTAATCGCTGTAGGCGACATCGGGACTTTGGTAGGATGTCGATTCGTATCTTCGACTGTTTTCAAATATAACGACTCAAGCCACGACAGAAAGGCCGAAATTCTTTTATTCGTGCATCCCGCTATTTCGACCTTTCTTGCAAAACGGATTGACCGATCTTCTGCCTCTTACGGCTTCTGAGCTTCTTCTCGGGTAAAGCGTTGAGTCTAGTCGTGCAGGTGATGAATGGCGGTGGGCTCGAGAGTGGGCTCGAGAGTGGCGTGTCATGCGTCTGGTCTCTAAGCTCTGACGTGGTGTTGGTGTGCTTGCTGGATGGCTCTACCGGAGCGATGGGCGGGGATCTAATCCTGAATGTCGGGCTGCCACCATCCCGCGCAAGCTGCGGATACCAGTGCGTTTGAGTCATGTTCTCTAGGTGCCGGAAAATGTGCTTCCTGACATCGGCGTCCATAACCTGATAGCTCCAGAATTGCCGTTCACCCGATTCTTGGACCACCCGCCGACAAGTCTCTCGGTCGATATGCCATCTCTGTTGTACGTCGTTGTACAAACCATCCCCAGTGTGGCCCTTCCTCTCATGTCCTTTGGCGAGGCGTCAATCCTGAGTCTTCCATGTAGACGCTCTTGATCCACGCATATCTGCCCAACCAGATGATCGGCACCACTCGCCTCGGACAGGTCCATTTTCTTCGATACTGATGCCATGGAAGCCAGAATCCCTTCTGACATATTCTCGGATGTCCAATGGCAGGCTTCTTCGGCCCCAACTTTTTCTCCTTCGAGTACCCCTCTGCGGCATGCTCCCAGGTTCCTGGGGCGAGATTGTACCACGCGACAGGTGATGAGACACTGAAACGAACATTTAGAGCGGCCACAAATCCATGGATTGCAGAGGTGTCCGCCAGTCCAGCCAAATTGCATTCCTGCCTGATGGTTTTGCCTTGTTCGAGTACAGACCGTGGAATCTCCGCAATAAGGCCTCCATGGGTATTCTTCTCTTTCTTGTATATTTAGGAGTTGCTAAGGCATTTCTGTATGGTTGTCGAGTCGTGAGCGGTATATGTGAGCGGTATGTGTCATGTCTTGTGGTGTACTTGGGGGCTCCTCTAGATCTGATGAAGTTGATGATGAAGCGGCGGAGCGATACAGTAAGGTCGGACATCGTGAGAGCCTGTACGCTTGCGGGGAAGGTGGACTGGATGCAGTTGTGTATGACAGATGCTGAGATGAGTTGACCGTAATCGTCAAGAGAGGATACGACGATATGCTTGTAGATGAATAAGGGATGTGATCGAGACATAGTCGAGATATCAATGCAAGAGACAAGGTATGAGAGGATAGAGAAGTCACCAAGGCAGGCGGCAGACCAGGAAAGACCAGATCAGGTAGAAAGTTGAGCGTGTGGTATGAAAAGGATCAGAAATGGGGGGGGGGGCTGGTCTTATTTATAGGCGAGATTGTTGAGAATTGTCTGCTTGCTTCAGTCACAGCTCTGGGTGAAGAGTCATGATTCATTGCTCATATGGAATGGAGGCTGTGACTGAGATGTATCATTCGTTGCTCAGATGAGTTGAGAACCTAGAAAGAATCTCAAGATTCATTGATCCGATGAATGAGGAGTCTGACTCAAAATCACAAGATCGTTCCTCAGATGAGTCGAGAATCTGAATGGAATTTCATTATTCCTCGCTCAAATGAATGCAAATTCGGACTGAATCCCAAGTACCGCTGCTCAGGGCAAGCCAGATTCACCTTGGGGAAGGAATTCTATCATTCTCAGCTCAGATGAATGAAGCAACTCACTAAATCATGCTAGTTCCTCGGTCTAGATGAGGTAAGAGATCCTGCTTCATTAGTAAAAGTCGTTGGCAGGAGTGACTCCACACTCACTTCGGTAGACACATTCGACCAAATTGCATTCCCTACTCCTATGAATGTGTTGGCGGCGTGAGGCAACCCGAGGGATGCACCCAGGGCTATCTTCGTGAATGAGCATCCTTGGGGTCTCGCAGTTTCCTAAAAAGTCTTTGCAACTTTGTGGTAGAGTCACTTGACCGAATATTCCCTGCTCCCATGAATGTGCCAGCTGCGCCCACCGGTGTCCGCAGGTGTGGATTTCTCTAGCCGGAGCAAGTGAAGAGGAATGCCGCACCATCACTTCGTGTACGTCAGCGCCTCTTCGTCACGCCTCTATTCAGTCCGGGTTCCGGCAGCTGTGCCGACACCTCCCTGCTTGTCATTCATCAGTGGTGGGTCATGATAAGGCTACAATCCTTCACTTAATATCATGTTGCTGTTTCCGTATTCACATTAGTTCCTAGTGTTGATGAAGTCCGCGGAGACACATTGCTGCGTTACTGCCTAAAAAACAAAGGGAAAGCTCGGTTGCACCATGCATCCTAATTTGCCTTCCAAAGACTGCCAGCTGGCGCAGCAGGAGTAGTCAGGCTTTTCTAGCCACTGCCTTGCTTCCCCTTCTCGCTCCGAGACATAATGCAGCATGCAATCCTACCCCAGCAAAAGCGTCTTGGCCAGCGACTCTCAGTCTGCTGCTTAGCAAGAAGCATCCAAGGAATTTCAAGCCTGTCCAGCGGCGCTTTGCCAAAGCAGCAGTGGTGCTGATATTGCTGTTGTTGGAATTTATGCTTTTCGCCATGCGGGTGGACGTTGCACGCTCTGTGGTGCGCTTGAAGGTGCAATGCGGTTGAATCCTTTGAGAATCCTTCCGCTTTATGTTGCAACCGCGGACGCCAAGACCTCCGCCCATCCATCGAATGCGGTTGGTGAAGCAATAGTCGAGAGATTGGAAATCAGATTGAAGGGATTGGAAATCGTATTGGAGGGATTGGAAGTCCTCGAGCCGACCACCGAGTACGCCATGGTGGCTAGGGTCACAGAATTCTCCTATGCTTTCGGAGCTTGAAACACAGGATTTCTCCGCCATCGCCTAGTCCCTCTGCTTGCTTCCACAGATAATGGTCGCTCATGTGGACGTCTGGGTAATTGCCGAATTGGGGCATATCCATGGAATATCAGCCTGCTAAGATTGATAGCTGAATCCAGAGACTTGAAGACTTCTTGGAAAAGGGAAGAGAAAGGTGAACGGGGATCTCCTCAGTCTCACACATGACGTACTGGTTGATCGTAGCATAGTGTAAACAGACATTCGGCCACACACCTCGCCTCGGTAAACCATGGGATTGACTTCGCCCGTCTTCCACGGGAAAGTCCATCCTCGAGGCTGTTTCAGACTTCTCAAGCTTTGCTAGGATACGCCATGTGGGCAGTATCTGTTTCGATCTTGAGGTCATCGTTGTAGACTGCTACCATTCAAGAGGCTCAGACTTCATGAAGGATTCTGCCAAGAGCCGTGCTTGGGGCCAAAAGGCGAGACGAGATGAGAGCACGTCTCATGCCGTTCACGAAGGATTCTTTTGATGTCATTACCAGGTTTGAGACTTTGGCTGCGTGTTTGACCAGACATCCGCAGTCAAGCCATGACAGGCATTTTTGGTCGTCCTGAGGCTATACGGAAGCCGCTTCCAACACCACCATGGCAAAGTCTCGCTGTTAGAACAGATCCCTCTGAAGCTGTGCATGGATCCTGTCTCACAAATGGAGAGACTGCGGCCATCATGGATGGGCATAAAAGGCAAGAGAAATCCCCGTGAAAGATGAATAGTTCCCAGTATCCAACAACTTACAGAAGCATCTCCAGATCCCAATCACATTCCAAAGCTTCTACCTTCGCCCTCAAATCTTGAACTCCAAGAAACATATCCCTTCACCAGCCTTTGCAAACAGCAGCCGTCCACGTTCACTTTCCAAGCACAACCCAGATCAACCATCCTCGATCAAACATCTTCACCATGTATCCCACATTCTCCCTTCTCCAACTCGCGACCTTGGTCGCCCCCCTCCTCGCCATTCCCGTCGAGCAGCAGGGCAACTCCCTCGAGGAGCGCCAATCCGGTGCAGCCGGCCTCGCCCTCTCATGCGACCTGGTCGCCGGGAGCAAGACAGGCGATGCCTACTACGACCAGCAAGTGACGGACGTGATCGATTGCGGGGCGGGGACCTGCTCGGTCAGCAAGATCAATGAACATACCTTCGGCTACTCCATCAGCGGCGGGGTCAACAACGAATTTGTCTCCCTGGACGCCAGCGTCACAGAGGAGTGGACCAGCGGCACGCAGTACCAGTGTGACGGGGAGAAGGGGCAGAAAGCGTGCGTGTGGGTGAAGGTGGCTTATACGACGTACAACCTCGAGGCGGAGAAGGGCATGTCCTGCAGCGGTCCGACGCATGCGGATATGACGGCGCCGAATACGAACAATGTGGGGGGCGAGTATTATTGCGTCTATGGCGATGACTGCAAGGGGCTGGGATTGGGGTACTGGGAACCGTACAATGGAAAGTTCTCTGCCGACTCGCCTTGATTGCTGGAGTCTGGCTGGGGTCTTCGATGAGCTGTAAGATATGCGGACGTTGAGGGGAAGTCTGAGACTGTATTTGATTTTGTATTACCGACTCAGCCAAGGACCTCTGATGGAGCGAGCGTGAGTACCCATGTGATTTTAGACAGCTGCGCCTGCGAATTCGAATATTGACATGATCATTCCAGTCCAGTCATGACTGCTTGCTCCCTTCTTTGTCCTTTCGCCACAGAAGATCATGCAGGCTGATCACACCCAGACAGCCAGCCATGGCATCCAATCAACTGCTTCCCCCATCATAAGGTGCGACTCCTTTGTTGCTTCCTGGCCTTGGACATCCCGAAAGAGTGCTAGAAAGATGTGGACCATGGATTGACCGAGGCTGACTAGAGCGTGTCTCCCATTGAACGAGGGCGGGTCATTCTCCTTGCTTCATGAGTCGAATGCTTTTTATTGCAAGGTGGAAAGTGGGATTTGCTTGTCACAAGGGATAATTTTGAAGTAGGAAGAGAAAAGTGGTGACATTATGAAAACTCAATGAGAGTATGATCGATACTTGCGACGCGCTAATTGCATGGTGCAGCTACGTTCAGGTGTTCAATTGCGTGGATTTCCGCCTTCCCAAGCCTTTCCGGAAGTGATATGGCATTGCTCGCATCAATCAACTGACGACAGCTTCGACTCGGCGTGCTGGTTCAGTTGGGCTGGACGTTGCGACTGCCATTGCCAACGCTCGCTGCAAGGTGTAAAGGCTCCATGATACTTCTCTCTGCTGTTGAGCCCTCGCAAATGATAGCGCTCACTGAATGGCATCATCCAATGATATTGCCACGGGAAATGGGAGAGGATCATGAAAATGAATAAGAATTGAGGATCGTGGATGCTTGGCAGACTCACACCTTATCGATAAGGCTTCTGTCGTCGCGCCAAGACTCCCCCCTCACGTGCTTGAACCTGCTATCCTCTCTTTTTGGGACGTGACGCTCAGGCTTCGTTGGCTTTCACTTGTCGAATGATCGGTCAGATTGGCAAGAAGATGCAGAGACTGTCTAGCTTTTGGCCGGTCGCATCCATGGAGACTTAGGCCATCTGAGTCGTGCATATTACTCTTTCAGAAGCCCTTCCCCACCGGAGCCTCGGAGGAATTGGCCGTGTAGTGCACGGCAGCACGGCAGCAAGCGGCCGCAGAGCCAGAATCGTGGATTGTACCATGCTCAAAGTGGAGTGGCCATAAACGACGGTCAACGTGCGAGCATGGCCAGCGTCGTTCATTTATTCGGTAATCTTGAACCATGTCATGTCTGGACGTTTCCTGGACCCAAGAACTGCCGCTGACGTGAGCTTTGCCCCCAGTGTGGGGTAATCCGGTCGTATCAGGTCGTATCAAAGCAACAAGAGAGATTGGCTACTGAGCGTCTCGCAAGGGGTCACCCCAATCGAATCTATGACTGCCATGACTTCATGCAAGATCTCTTGCTCATTAATATTCGCGAGTTTGACCCCACCAGTGCGCGAGCAATGCACAGGCGACAGACCGCTTCAAGCATTATCACTACCTTTTAGGTGTGGCGCGGTCATGTACCGAGCGCTGATCGCCAAACCCAAAGAGCCGGACTCAGGCGGGTGTCAAGCTACGGCTACAGTGGTCCGTGATTGGTTGGAGACTTCATTCTGTGCATGCGGCGCTGCGGCACGTGCATATGCTAAGGACCCGACCAGCTCATTCATTCTCTACTTGACGAATCGGCTAAGGCAGAGTCGCATTTGATGACCTCGCAAGCGCATCTCTTGCAGATTCGCAAATCCCCCCGCTGCGGCGCTCGCGATGAGATCACGAGTTCAGCCCAATAAGCAGCAGGTTGCGAATAGTTGACCCGGGGAAACCGCTATGACTTTCCACAATCTCATCCTCTCTCTCTCACTTCCCATGGAAACACATCGCGTTCGTTCCACTAAGGAAGAATCAGTGTTGTCGGAAGCGCAATAACAATCGTCCCCAGCCACAATGGCCTCCGATCAACCAGCCCAAGCTGTTCCGAATTTCTTCCACGCCGAATCTGGGTCGTGGTACATCATGGTGACATGCGCAGTATGCCTGCCAGTCATCGCGGTCTTCGCCGGCCTTCGTGCCTACTCAAAGGTCGCAATGAAGAGGAAATGGAAATGGGATGATTGTGCGCTACCTGGAGACTGATCCAAATATCAAAAGCTGACGTACTGCCAGTGACCTGTACATTGGGAATAGTAAATGCTCCTCAGACTTGACTTGAATAATAAGTGGCGGAGTCCTAATTCACAATGCAGCTCTCTGGCGTCATATTCATCTGCATGTCCCTCGCTGGAGCTTCAAATGCAAAGGCATTCACCCACGAGATCGAGTTGAGGAAGCGTGATGATTCAGACGTGGACAATTATCGGGTCAGCAAAGTCGCGCTTTCCGATTCACCATGACATTGCTCTGACACGATCACTTCTACAGTTGACGCTCGTTCTCGAATCCCTCTATGGTCCCTTTGTCTGGTTCATCAAGCTGTCCCTCTTTGTGGTCCTCGCCGAGATCTTCTACACCCTCCGCTGGCTCAAACTCCTTGCCATCGGCGGCGCCGTCTCGACCGGCCTCTTCTACTTCGCTTCCATGATCGCCTATCCTACCATGTGCGCCCCAACCAACGGCACATCCGAGAAGGATTATCAAGACCAACTGGCTTCGTCCAAGTGCCACGGCAGCTTCGCCTTGGGTATCACTGTGGGGGTGGTCAGCCTTCTCAGTGACTTGTATCTCATTCTCTTACCGCTCCCCGCAGTCTGGGGCCTGCAATTGCCGTTGCGACGCAGGTTGGGCATCTCGGCCATGTTTCTAGTTGGTTTGATGTATGTCACTCTCGACCAAGCCTTTCGGAGAGATTGCTAACGCTCTCAACAGGGCTCTGACCGCCAGCATCATCTCGCTCGTTTACCGGATCAAGGTGTCCCGTGAGCAAGGCAATTTCTGCGCCTGGAATATTCTGCCCAATTGGCTCTTTGCGTATGTCCCACTCATCCCCTCAGCTGCCCCTCGAACGAGTCTTTGCTGACCCTACGACTTCCAGCATCGTCGAGATGGCCGCTGGCATTGTTGTCTGCTGCATGCCCTCCGCCCTCCTCGCCATCAACAACTCCATCGTCCCCAGAGCGAAGACGCTTTTTTCCTCTTCTTCCTCCTCTTCGCCCTCCCATGCCTCCTCTTCCTCATCGCCGAATTCTTCACAGCGACCAGATCGTTCATCATACCAACCCTTCCCTCCTCTTGCTGCCACCGGGGCAGTCATGGGACGTAATTCGCCAGCACCACCTTCAAGATACTCGCCAACCACGGCGGCAAGGAAGCGGATGGATGAGATTCTCCAGCGGGAAGATGATGCAAAAGGGAATTATAAAGGGAGTCAAGAGGTATACATCATGGAGACCATGAGGCAGGGGAGCGGGAGCGATGGCGGGAGCGATCTTGAGGCTGCTCATGGCCGATAACAGGAAGCGCATGCATTTGAGACGTTGAAACGACGTGGGCAGGCAATAGCTGTCTCCCAGAGTATACATGATGTCTCCCCACATGTACATGACTGACCCGTAGGGCGCGCCCCTGCGCACCTTTGTACATTCTTTTCGCATAGCGAGGGCGACATAAGGCAACCAAGATTGGAAAATGGTATCCTACGAATCAGCCTAGCGACAGCTCACGTCTTCAAGTGCATTCCGTCTCGCTAGCATATCCCAACAGATCCAGCAACGGAATACCTCTACCAGACACTCCCCGCGTAAGCGAGGCCTTGCCTTCCACCAACGGTCCCCCAGATGAGTGTCTCTGCGTTCTGTCAGTTCGTAACTCCCCCTTTACTAGCTGCCGTCTCCACCATCGATCATCCCTAGGATTCTCCAAAAAGAATCCTGCCACTACCATGTCCCCATAGCCTGCCCCAACAATTCCCTTCTCCCTGTCCGTATCATCCCTCAGGCACTCCAAACTTACAGCCACCGACCCAGCACCATCGACTCCCGATGACCAAGAAAAACCCACTCAGCCTAAACCTCCCATCCCATCATCCCCTGGCATCACCAAGCGAGCGGACATCAATTTCCGAACCCGGAGCCGGGCGTGGCGGCGCGGGGCTCACCCAGTGCTTCTCCAGCGACGCTCGTGGAGCCCCGGGGGGGTTAATGCAGTGGGAGGGGAAGATGGGTGTTTCGCTTGAGGCGTGAGGTTTATATTGGGGAGGATGATGTAGAAAGACGAAGGGCGAGTCAGCTGGAAGAGGGAGGGACGATGGGGCACGAAGAACGAAGGGAGGGGACGAGTGAGGGAAAAGGCGGGGGCAAAGGTGAGGGTGGTGGTGGTCATGAGGAGAAGAGGGTGGTGCGACGAGGGTGAAGGGGATGGCTTGGGCTTGTGGATTTCTGGAGGGGTCAGTGAGGTGTCCATCATCAATGCGGTGGCAACTCTGGAGTCGACGAGCGAGTCGGACGGTCAGTGGACTTCGAGAAAGAATATGAGTATGTCAAGATCAAGAAGGTAGTGCAAAAGGTAATGCAATCACGGCTGCAGGCAAACCCTTGCCCCAGAAGTATTGCATACCACGTCCATTCGAGCCCGTACGGAAACCTCGCCCCTTTTTTGTCCAAAAAAGGGAGAAATAATCGCTCACATAGAACATAGATTTCGCTTGGCGGGCGTCCCCGACCATGGTACTACTTTGCTACTCGAGAACTTATCTTTGGGACATACGCCGACCAGTCAGGCCATAATGTTGAGCTTGGAGCTAGTGTTCTTATTCTAACATATATTAAGCAAGACTTTGATATACCGTTGCTCGGCATCAATGCTCGCAGCCTGCACACGATGCATTGAATGTACAAAATATGCATGACTACCTGAGAATATAGCACTTGAGTCATTGCACCGACTGTTATGATCTTGGTAGTGTGCATGATGGAGCTTTTCGTCACTGCAAAGAGAACGAATGACTACATACGGGCATAAACTTTGACTCATCGCATCGATCTTCACAATATTACAAGCACATTTGTCTGTGGCTAGGAACAGCATAGCTAATGAGCGCAGTGCGATGTCTAATGATTGACCATCCCTCCTCTTCGTCTGTGCTTTTTCTGGGGAAACGATACATCCATGCCCAGCCTGAATATTGCATGTCCGTCACAATGACAGGATTTGCACAGACTATGCACAAGTACCTGGGGACATGTTATCTGACTCCTTCCACTGACCATCTTGATATTGCAAGAGCTTTTACTTTGGCTGGCGGGCATAGCGGATGAATTACATGCGTTATCCCATGGTTGGTCCCGGTTCATCCTCGTCCGTGCTCTTGCTAGGAATCAATTCGTCGTCGATCCCGGTATCATACATATATGTCTATCATAGTGACAGGGAGAGTTGAATAATTTTACCAATTATTCAAACATTTCAAGGCGCATTTTTTGTGCAGCTAGAGAAATTATGGTGGATGAGCGGATTGGAATACCCCATCGCTGCCACAGGTTCCTACGTGCTTGTGCTCTTACTGGGGAACGTTGCATGAATCCCAATATAAAGTATCTATGTCCTTTATCGTGGCAGGACAGTGGAATCACTTTATCATTGATTTAGACAAATAAAGGCAAATTCAACTTTGGTTGGGTAAAAGCATAGTGGATGAACAGAATGCGGATAACTCATAGTTGGCCTGCTTCCTCTTCGTTTATGCCTGTGCTGGGGAACGATGAATCGTTCTCCAGTCTAGTGTCTGCTTGTGCGTCACTGTTGCAGCAATAGCAGTGTTCGAGTGCATCGAAATGCTCACCCCGCTTACTAACGTTCCCGATTAGCCCGCGGACTCGATGGCTAATTATGATCTTCACTAGGACACAGCAGTATACAGTGTAACTTTGTGCTTACTTCAATAACCAGCATTTCTATATAAACCCTAGATTCGATAGCTGACTGTGATAGTTGCTGGGGATTTGTAATATTTAGATCTATCGAGGTGCTGACTCCGCTTACCGACGTTGCTGAATAGACTATACTTTGGTTAGCTGGCTGCCATCGTTGCAGATTTCAGAATAGCGATATGTCTAGTGTCTTAAGGCTAGAAATAAGTGAATGTTTTATATATTGTAAAGCGATATAACAGCATTGTAAGCTGAGTCAGGTCTGCTTTAAGACTCTGGCCCTATAGGCGTAGCAATCGGCAGATATGTTTGATACGTAATCAGGGTTTTTCATTCGTATATTCAGATAGCTTTCAACTCTGCGAATAGTGGAGCGATTACAAGAGAGAACGACAAGTATTCGATTGCCAAGTAAACACAATTCCTGCAGTAACAATTCGACGAAGGGAAACCAGGTGCCAGCCCTCAAAAACATACGCACGATCAATCGAAAAAAACGAAAACAGCTGCCGAAAACCCTCCCCACGCCATTCCCCCGCGATCAAAACGGCTCTGCCACTCTCGCACCGCAACAGTCTACTGCTGCTGCTGCTCCAACTCCGCCACACGCGCTTCCAGCCTCTTCACCTCCGCCGCCAGCCTCTCCGCCCTCTTCTTCCACCCATCCCGCGAACGCGTCAGCCTCTGAATGACCACGGAGTCGGAACCCCGGCCAAGCTCCCCCACCTCCTCCTCATCATCCTCCTCCTCCTCCTCCTCCTCCTGCTCTTGCTGCTGTTGTTGCTGCTGCCCCTGCTGCTCCTGTTGCTGCTGCTGCTGCCCCTGCCCCTGCTCCTCCTCTCCCCCTCCCTGCCCCTCTCCTTCCTCTCCCTCCCCATTTCCCGCCACCGTTGCTTCCTCCTCTGCCCTTGGTGCCCGCATTTGCCTCTCCGATCTAAACCCTTTCTTCATATTTGCTCCAACGCGGTCTCTGGTGCTCTCCCGAAGTGTCTGCACTCGTGCGGAGCGCCTGGTTGCCGGCTGCTCGGTGGCAGCGCGCTTCCTGATGCGTGCTGGTGCAGTGGCAGCAGCAGCGGGCGTGCCTGAGGCGTAGTGCGGAGGGAGGGTGACTTGGTTAAGGGGGTGGACTGGCGTTGCTTGGTGCCGGGGACGGGCGGTGGCGACGCGAGGGCAGGGCTGGTCCTCTAGGTGGTAGGTCCTGCAGCGGGGGCAGAAAGGGCCGTCAGATATTGTGGAAGAGTGTTGGTATGTGATTGAGGTGGTTTTAAAGTGCTATGCAATGCGCTGATAGTTCGTCCTAGGTGCGTTCTATTGATGGAAAAATTTGGTCAACTTGGTTTATTTATATATACGCGTCTATCATCGTTGCTTGGTGATAGTTGTGCAAACGCGTCATAAAGTGTTATAACCTACCTCTCCATTTCCCCGAAAGAAGCACAAAGTACGCAGATTTGATGCAGAATGAGAGAATTGTGGTAGAAGAGATGTCAGAAGAGATTTGTTAATAGATATTAAATTGTTAAAGCATTATACAGGTCTGTAAAACTCGCAGATCATGTCATGCTGCCATCATGAACAGAGTGCATGCTAGTGCAACCCCCAATGAAGCCCACAGCGGCACTCCTGACTGTCGCGCAGCTTCTCCCGGGAACGCTTCCGGCCCAGTGTTCACAGCGCTCGTCCCTGTCGGCGTCACCGAGGATGGACTTGGTGTGATGGTTTCTGGAGGCAGTGGAATGCTGGGAGACTCGCTCACAAAAGCTGGTGGCGTTGAAGGGGTCTCGGATATTACTGGAGGTAGTGGCGAGGTTGAGGAGATCGCCGGAGGCGGGGTTTCCCCTGTAAGTTGAAGAGCTGATAAAATCTCGGAGAGAAGATTTGATGGTTCCTGGGCCGGATTATTCGTGGATGCCGGTGGTGTGGTCTCAGGTGGAGGAGGGGTAGTCTCTGGCGGAGTGACAGATGGTGGCGGAGGAGGACTGCTCTGCACCGGAGTGACGGAGGGTGGTGGAGGTGGCGTGTTAGACGGCGGAGGAGGTGGAGGTGTTGACACAGGAGTCACGAAAGGCGAAGTCTCAATTTCTGCCAGTGGTGGCGTGACCGTGGGAGCGGGAGGAGCCACAGTCTTACAACCTGGATTGTTTGTATTGAAGCAGCCTGAAGCGAAAGTGGTATCGCTGGTTGATCCGGTCGTCAATTTGTCCGCGAATGATGATGTGGGTACCAAAGCCGCCGTTTTTCCAGGGTCGATCGAAGGGCCACCGGGGTAGCAGTCGGCAAGCTTGGGATACTTCTTCAAGTTGTTGGGATCTTGGGCCAAGAATGGTATGAAAAATGGAGAAACCCAGCCGTAGTCGAATTCATTGACATCATATGCCCCGCCTCCATCACCGGTAGAATTATCGCTCCCACTCGCAACCCCATTGAATGCGCTTTGGGTGAAAATTCCTGAAGAGGGCAGATTCACAGGAGGAAGTGGAGGAGGAGCTGTTGGTGTCGGAGCTTGCGCAACATATGGAGTCGAAAGAGGGAGATCTGTGTACACGCTTGGCTTTGCCGTCGAACTTGCGAAGTATGCCTCTGCATTTGAATTGATGCCCGGGAAAACCATTGGGCTCTGCGTCGCAGCATACGTGGACGGGAAATTCGTCGATGTCGTGACGCACGTCAACTGGCCAGCGGCATCTGTCACTGCTGGCACCAGGATAATCTTGGCTGTGCGATAGAGGAAGAAGTTGGTGGGCGAATTTCTTTCGGACTTATCAGCCAAAGTTCAAAACTCAGTATATCCAGAACACTTACATTGTCTGCGCGTATACAACGGTCTGGGTTTTATCAAGCTGGGATTCTGTTGGTACAGGGCCACTTCCCGCATCGTTCGTTGGCAACCTCGCTGCGAGATCGAATGTCACCAAAATGGAGCTAGTGAATGGAGAGATCTCTGTTGAGGTTTGTGTAATGATGGTATCCTGGTAATGTGTGACATGGACTGCAATGTTTGTCGACGATGTGGTGAATGGGATGGTCGAGACCGAAGTGTCACCCCAATATCTGTAGTCAATCGTGTCCTGGACGATGAAGCAGCAGTCTGAAGCTGTTGTCGTAGGTACCAAAGATTGAGGGGTGATGACCGCCTTAGACGACATTGAAGATGGCGTCTTGATGGTGATGAATGTGCTGCTGCTTGGCGTCGGAGGAATTGTGGGGATACTCGGAGTCGTCGAAGGCGTAGATGCAGGGATGGGGATATTGGGAGATGTCGAGGCCGTGGATTGAGGAGGGATAGGGATACTTAGAATCGTCGAAGGAATGGACTGAGGAGGGATGGGGATACTCGGGGTGGTAGAAGGCGTGGATTGAGGGATAGGAATACTGGGAGTCGTCAAAGGCGGAGATGGAACAATCGGGGTGCTTGGAATTGTCGCAGGTGGGGACGGGATACTCGGGCTGCTCGGAGTCGTCGAGGGCGTGGATTGAGGAGGCACGGGGATACTGGGAGTGGTCGACGGCGTGGATTGAGGGATCGGGATACTCGGAGTCGTCGGAGGGGTGGATCGAGGAGGCACGGGGGTACTGGGAGTTGTCGAGGGCGGGGACGGAACAATGGGAGAGCTCGGAGTCTTTGAGGGAGGGAGCGGAATTACCGGAGTGCTCGGACTTGGTGAAGGCGGTGATGGAGTGATCGGAGTGTTCGAAAATGTTGAGGGCGTGGACGGAAAAGGAGGACTCGGAGTGGTCGAGGGCGTAGGTTGAGGGATGGGAGTGCCCGGAATCGTCGAGGGCGAAGACGGAATAACCGAGGAGCTCGGATTTGTCGATGGCGGGTACGGAACAATCGGAGTGCTCAAATTTGTTGACGGTGTGGATGGAATTCTAGAAGTCTTCGGAATCGTCGATGGTGTGGATGGGGTGATCGGAGTGCTCGAACTTGGCGAAGGCGGGGATGGAGTGATCGGAGTTGGTTGAGGCGAGGGTGAAAGTGTAATGGTGAGGGTTTCTGTAGTAAATACAGATGTTGTGCTGGTCGCTGAGGGTTTCGTTGTCGAAGAACTTGTCAAAATTGTTTGCGTAATGATCGTTGTGCTATTCGAAGGAAATGAAGAGGATGATGATGATGATGATGATGTGGGACCTATGCCAGTCGTTGGAGTTGGAATCGGGACTGTGAATGTTGTAGGAATTGTTGGACCTGTCTTGGGCGTACTTGTCGTGCTATTCAAGGTGGAAAGAGAGAACGATGAAGATGGCTGGGTCGGTATGGATGATGGAGGAGTGATGCTGGTTTTTGGAGTTGGAATGGGGATTGTGAATGTCGGGGGAAGTATTGAAATTGTTGTGCTCGTAGTTGTTGTGCTATTTGGTGTCACAGAAGGGAATCCTGAAGACAGGTGAGTTACAGGTAATGATGTGGGAGGGACACCGGTCCCTGGCGGTGGGGTCAGGGACAAATTCTTGGAGCTAGGTGTAATGCTTGAAGGCGTGAATGGGAAAGTTGACAGAGTACTTGGAGTGAGAGTGATTGGTGTGGACGGCGGCGTCTTCTGTGTGACTGGGGTGACAGAAGTGAACGAGGAGTTGCTGGCACTCGTGGAAGGTTTGATTTGGCTGGATGGAGAGGTTAATGGGGGCCCGACTGAGCCAGGTGGGATAGTTTTGGTGCTATTGAATGAGGTTGGTATTGTTGCGGAGCCAACGGACGAACTCTTTGGTGAGGAGGCTGTGCCTATGGAGGAGGGTGTGTTCGAACCGGTCGGTAGGATCGTGGTGCTATTGATCGAAATTGATGGCTTTGTTGAGCCGACGGACGTAGGCGTGTGAGAATAGGCTGTGAACGAGGGTGTGCTGGTGAAAGTTGAAAGAATCTTCGAGCTCGAGCTGCTGGACGTTCCGCTGCTCGGGCTTGACCCCGTGAGTGTACTGAAGTGGTGCACCGTGCTGGAGTGAGTAGCCAATGACAGGGTTGAGGTGGTACTGTTGCAGGGAACAGTAATTGTTTCTATACTTACCACGGTCGAGAGAGGCACTGAAGTGACATTAAGTGGGTAAGGGGCATCTGAAGCCAATCGTGAGCAGTCGCTTTCATTTGAGTCTTCCTTCCCACGTGGGACCGAGACCTACTTCGACCAAAACGCGACCCATGTGCTGCCACATGGTTGAGACCCACGAGGAGCAGCACGAGAGCGGCCCGCATGGCTTGCGGCACCATCTTCACACCAAGAAAAGGAAAAGTCAACTGATGAGCGAGTGTATGAGGGTCAATGTGGAAAAGAGGCAAAGTTGCAGCAGGAAATGATGCTCATATGAATTCATAATTGATTCTTGCATGACGACGACTGCCCCTCCGTCAGCCTGAAGAGCTGGAAATCCCTTGTTGTGTGAATCAAAATTTAGCGGAGCCTGGGAAGTCTGGGCATGCAAAAACATGCAGAAATATGCAAGAGAGGTGGGATTTCTGACGCATCCTCAGCCTCATCCGTCCCAAATCAGGCGTCTTTTGAACGCTAAAATCTGTACGTCTGACGATCGGCCGTCCTTCCCGGGGGGATGCTCAGCTTAGAGCTCCCGATTGGGGGGGTTTGACCAATAACAACGCACCCGAGAGTTGCCTGCATATTGAAAGGCCGGTCAGCTGTGTGCTGTACGAGCTGCAGTGGGTCGTGTTTGGTGGGAATAGTGGGGATGGCGGGGTAGCTGCATATTCGCCATCCATAAATACGACGTGAAGAAATTCAATCCGCCGAATGGACCGTGAGAAATAGAACAAATTAATGAAATATTACGTCCGACTTTCCTTCCGAGCCAGTTTTGTTTTGCTTTTCTTCTCGCCTTGTGCCTTGTTGCACTGAGTTGATGAGCGTCTTTTGACGAATGTCTGCAATGTGATCCAATCTTCCTTCTGCCTCCGAACTGGCAGACAACAATGTTGAAGAGTTGGCTGCAAAGACGTGCGGGCACATCGCTACCAGCGGCCATCGTGATAGCTCCAAGCCAGCAATTTGACGGCAATGATGGGCCTTGGTCTTCCTTCAATATCGAGATCGGTACGCCTCCACAAACGGTGAGAGTGCTGCCTTCAACCAAATCAGCGCAAACATTCGCCATCAATCCCCTAGGATGTACATCTTCGGACGCCTCCAATTGTTCCGATTCACGAGGCGGCTTTTTCAACCCGAAAACCTCAAGCAGCTGGACCGTCAATCAAGACATTTCAGGCGGTTACTATCCCTTGGAATTGGAGACCGATCTCAATGTCACTGGCACTGGCTTGTACGGCTATGACACTGTCGCGTTTTCCGGGGGCAGCCCTTCACTTACGCAGCAGGTCGTAGCCAGTGTTGCAGATAAAGCATTCTTCCTGGGGCTCTTTGGCTTAAACCCATATTCCTCACCACTGCCCTCTACGACTGCCCAATTGACAACCTACCTGTCAACATTGAACTCGAGTAGCCTGATCCCATCCATGAGCTGGAGCTATACAGCGGGCAATCAATACCGGCCAGGTCCAGCTTATGGAAGTCTCATACTGGGAGGGTACGACACCTCGCGCTTTGAGTCAAACGACATCCTTTTCCCCTTCAATGACACCAGTGCTGGGGAGTTTATCGTGAACATCGGCTCCACCATTCTCAATAATAACAGCGGTCCATTGACCCTGGAAACACCAAATGAAAGTTTGCCTGTACGGATTGACTCAACCACGCCGTATATCATTCTCCCCGACACGATCTATACATCATTCGAAGACGCTTTCGGGCTGGTTTGGGACGCTGATGTCGGAGCGTACCTGGTTAACGACACGTTGCATGATTCATTGCAGAAACAAGACGTCTCGGTCATATTCAATCTTGGGAATTCTAGCACAAAACCCGGCCAAGGGTTCAACCTGACGCTCCCATACTCTGCCTTTGATCTCATCGCTGGACCGCCCTTGCTCAACAAGGCGGGTCGGTATTTTCCGTTGATGCGTGCGGCAAATGAGAGCCAGTATGTTCTTGGCCGAACCTTCTTGCAGGAAGCGTGAGTCTTGCGCAGTCCGAGTCATTCAGATCGAGCCGCTGACCGGGTGTTCGTGCAGATATATGACAGTCGACTACGAGCGCAAGAACTTCTCCATATCTCAATGTACCTGGGACAGCGGTACACAGGCACATATCGTTCCTATCACACGGCCCGGTGCAAGCACCGCGCCCAACAAATCCGGAGGCCTCTCGGGAGGCGCTATTGCTGGCATCGTCATCGGAGCGATTGCTGCCCTGGTCATAGCAGTACTGGCAGGCGTGGTCCTTTGGAGGAGGAGGCAACGATCAAACCAGGCCAAGACATCAGAGAAGCCCGTTGGCGATCATAAGCACACACCATCCGCTGAATTGGATTCACCGTACACTGATCCCTATGGAATGGTTGGAAAGCAAGGCGACGAAGGACATCCCCATAGCCCTGAGCTCGAAACGACCGTCCACAAAGGGCACGAGCTGGCTGGTAGCGGGCCCCAAGACGAGGTCGGCCCATATTTCACCCCTCTGGCCGTCCCTCAAGAGCATCCGATCGAATTGCCGGCAACTGAGCGGCGCAGTCGAATGCTCTCGTCCCTGTCCTCAATGAGCCAGAGGTCCGACGCCCCGCGAATGCACCAACGAAATCCATCGGACCCCATATCGGACATCAGTAGCTCGCCTCGCTCTCCAACAGCACCACAGCGCTCGCTTTCCCATAGCTCGACAGCTGCGCAGCAGGCCAATGCAGCAGAAACAGTATCTCCGACAAGCGAGCAGCCGGACTCGCCGCCCGGTCACAGTCGCAACACTTCCGATACAACATCGAGCTAGACGCGGCCTGATCGCCTGATCGCCTGATCGTCTTGTCTACCAATGAGTAGAAAAGCGATCCACTAGCTTCGCATCAGCGCTTCGTTTCCGAGCGCAGCATGCAGGCGCCCTGGACTCCTTTAGAAAGGGCCGATATTATTCGCGCCAATCAAGGCTGCAGTGTGTGCATATGCAGTGATGGCGAGGACGATGAGACAATACTAAGAGGAGCAACTGGCGCAAAAGCGTCATATATTGTTTTCGACAGTGTGGGTAAGGTCCCTCTGGTTCTGCCACTACATCGTCCCAGCAGCACCCATGTGGCTGCACTATTGGGCTTGAGTGATGGAAGAGGTCAACTTGATTCCAGCCAATCACCACGTTGGTTTCTTTGCAGCATCACAGCCCTGCTGATATAGGTTGGACGGAGAGACAGCTGGGGCATCATTCTGTTATTGATGGAATCCTGACTTTCACCCTACTGATAATCAGCTATACATTACTGAGAGACGTTGTTGCAGAGTAATATAGCCAATGACCCTGTTATACTCTCTGACGCGACCTATGCATGGGGTTGTGGACGATGTTGAAGAATGCATGAAAAGATTTCTCAAAAAAATCGCCGCTGTCCTCTGCCAAAGAGCAACGGTCCTATTCCTACTAGATATGCTCACCTTACCGAGATCGGAATAGCGGTCCTACATTCAAATATCGGTCCTTCCTCGATTGCCAGCCACAATCTCATTCCCCACATCTTCATCAGCATGACTGATTTGAGCACAACGCATCCAGGTCTGATCCAGCACCTGAGGATGATCCTATTGGAGACTCCAATTCACATAGACGGTGACCGAAATGCATGATCCGGTCGATATCTCTCACCCACCCTCCAAGGGAATCAATGAGCCTTTGCCCGTGAATCTGGGACAAAGGTAGAGCAGGTAATGAGATTGCCATGGCTCAATCCATGGGACACATTTATTAGCCTCATTGATCTGATTCAGATTAGGATGCGATCTCAAAGCTCCTTTTTTTTAAGATAAGCTCATGAAGATATGCTGAGGAAAGTCGCAAGATATGCAGGGGCCGGCTGAGTCATGTTTGGGCGGTGCGTGCCACAACCCCATACATATTAATTGCTATCCATATTGACCACAAATCACGCCATTGGCTGTACCATTGTAAGTGAAACGAGATTGACTCTCTCTTTCCCTTGCGATGGGGCACTTGCTGTCCTGAACATTGTTTGCTCTGTGTTGCCCTCGAAATTCCCGCAGACGGCGCTCGGGCTTCTGTGGTGGAATTGCACGGAATCAAAGGACGCGTGGCAGTGTAGCAGTGGAGATGTTGTCGGCATTACGCAAGATATGTGATACGAGATAGCTAAGGCATGGAACCAAGGCGCTGCTCATTGGCTTCGGAAGGTCCTTCCTCTCTACGAGAGTGGATACTTCAACGACACGCGGTAATTGCAATCCGCCATGTCAGACTGATTCCAAATCCAACCGGTCTCCTGTTTCATGAAGGCTATCTCATTCTTCGTTCATCCGTTGTCCAGCATGTTCTAGACCCGGCGAAGGCTGGGTGGATTCTCTCTACAGTCAAGCCTTCAATACACACCTGCTCATTCGGTCATCAAGGATTGATGTTGGTTCTTGCGAGTCCATGGTAACAGTTGCTCAGCCCGTGGAGAGCCCCTCTGTGTCCTTCCACTTGATCTTTTTAAAAGCCCGAGGCCCACTCGTTCAATGTTGGGAAGTGATCTCTTTCATTACCTGCCACGATGTTTTCGCAAGGGCATTGGATCCCGAAGTCTACCACGGAGCTCTCATCCTACTACCGTTTTGATCTCACTTCCACCCGTAAAGCAGACCAGTCAACAACCATCTGGGGAGTATGTTCACTCCTCTTGGCAGCGGTAGCAGTCTACAACATCTTGATCTATAACAAGATCAGCCCCATCCGTCATCTACCATCACCTGTACAGAAGCTCCTTTGGCGTCGACTGTTCAAAGAGCCAACTCCATGGCTCTTCGAGAAGTGGATGAGAGAGGTGCCTAATGATGGCCTGATCCGCTACTTTGGCATCTTGAACCGGGAGCGGCTCCTCTTGACAAGTTCCAATGCCGTGCGCGATGTTCTTGTGACGAATCCCTACCATTTTCACAAGCAGAGAGCACAGAAGATCCATCTTGAGCCTGTAGCGGGGCAAGGTCTCGTGCAAGTTGAGGGAGATGTTCACAAATCACATCGGAAACACATGTCCCCAGCCTTCGCAACCAAAGCCATCAGAGCCTGCCAGCCTGTCATTTGGCAGAAGACTCAGGAGGTCATGAACATCTTCAGTAATCAGATGAAACGTCGAGATTGTTCAGATCGGAACACCGCCAACCTAGATCAAGTGTCAGGCATTGTCGAAGTCCATGAACCCGTTTCGCGTGCAGCTCTCGACATTATCGGCGTCGCTGGCTGCGGCTATGATTTTGATAGTCTGACAAAGGACGAGGATCAAAACCAGGTGGTGCGCGACTACCGAAAAGCATTCGGGGTTTCAACATCCAATCGTCTGCGCTGTCTACTGGCACATCTATTCCCTGCGTGGGTGGTCGACAATATACCTATACAGCGCAACAGAGACTTGGCGGTCGTCAAGCGCGTCGTGACAATGCTCGCAAGGAACATCATTCACTCGAAGCGACAATGCAGCAGTCCAACCAGTAAAGGGCCTGACTTTCTCGAGAAGATCATGCAGAGCGAAGTCTTCACCGAGCAAAATCTCATCGATCAGGTCAAAACGCTCCTGGCAGCAGGCCACGACACAACATCGTCGACTCTGGCGTCAGCGGCGGCAAGCTTATCGCAACCAAGGTTCCACCACATACAAGACAAGATGCGATCAGAGATCAGGACATCGCTTCCTTCCATGTCCAGCCCTACCCTTGCATCTTCCACGGAGGTTGAGAGTCTTCCTTACCTCAACGCCGTCCGAGATGAGCTATTCCGGCTCTACGCCCCCTTCAGCTGGTACTTCCGCCGATCTGCAGTCGACACAACGATCTGCAATCATCGCGTCCCCAAGGGTACAGACATCATCCTCTGTCCATGGGCTATGCATCGTTCGACCGAGCTTTGGGGACCGGACGCGGAAGAGTTCAATCCTGATCGGTGGCTCAATGACCCAAGCGGGCGTGGAGGTGCTCGAGACGCGTATTGCCTCCTGACGTTCGGAGCAGGCCCTCGAGTCTGCATTGCCGAACGTTTCGCCAGAATTGAAGTCTCAACGCTCATGGCGGGAATATTTGGCAGGTTCCGGGTCGAAAAGGCTGCAGAAGAGCTGGAGTCACCACTATCCCATCAATTGACACTGACGAGGGTGGGGGGTGTGAAGGTTCGAATGACTCCGCTTGACGGGTGGTGATAACACAATCTGTTCATAACACATGGAGCTGGGCACGCGTCACAACGCGTCTGCTATCATCACCATGTGATGATGAATGGCCCCACTAGATAAAATCAACCTCGATCAACCCTACAACTCATCCGCGACCAAGCAACAGCCTACATCACTGCACCAGCCCATCTTTCAGCACCAACCCACGGCAAAGCACCTGCGCCATATCAACGGTATACTTTGACGGCTTCTGATCATGTCTTCGACCGCTTTCTGTCCCTGGTGCGATCGGTACCACCTTCGAGACGCGCCTTGCCACCCTCCCACCATCGATCCTCGAATGTTGTCGCTTCCGTCGGTTCCTGCAACCTCCCCCCAGCAAGCGCCGCCACCCGTCCAGCCCAACGCTCCTGTCGCTGCCGCTGTCGCTACACCAGCACCCAGCATCACAAGCACCGCCTTACACCAACCCGCCTCTAAGCAGCAGATGCCTGCAACAGCAAGCAGCATCGCCTCGCCACCCACCCACACCAATCCTCCCATTGCTGCCGCCACACCAGCATCCACCAACACCAGCACCGCCATAGAGCAGGCTCCCTCCGCAACACAGGCCGAGCCCGAAGCCCGCCCCTCCCAGCCGCGTTTGCTTAAGAGGAAGGAAGCGCCAGGCGCGTATCCCCACTATTCCATTACGGATCATGACACCCCAACCCAGCGAGGGCAGAGAAGGGAGAACTACAAAGCGAACATGCAGCGGCGTCTGGGGGTGAAGAAGCAGAGGCAGGCGGGCCAGGAAGAGGAGCATGCGGGATGGGGAGAGGAGGAGGAAGACCACGAGGATGTGGCAAGCGGGATTGCGGAGGGGAACAAAGGGTTGGAGATCCTTCGGGGTCCCATTTCGGTGGTTGTACAGCGGCTTGTACACGCCATGGCGGCGTGGAGGGAGAAGGCAGAGAGGCTGCAGGCGGAGAAGGAGGTGTTGATGGGGCAATTGGAGGAGGAGAGGAAGAAGAATGAGGAGTTGGTTTTGTGGCGCCAGAACACCATGGAGCCATTCTGAGCGTTAGGGGGACGTGTGGAGATGGTTTTTTTAATATTGCTTAGTTGAATGTGCTTGCGGTTCCTTGCGTGCTCTGCGAATCCTTCCTCCTAGTCAGATTGTGTCTGTATAATTGATGTGATTTTGTAGTTGAGCGGGAATGATACCCCCCAAAAATACCAAATCCTCTTCAAATCGCTGCGGTAGCTGTAACTCTCAATGACCAGCGCTGCGTACATATCAGGAACGTCATGAAACCCAGGATCCCAAGCGCTCTCAGCTCAGACCCCAATTCAAACAACTAACACAACGCAACCTGTCCAATCATCAGCCATATTAGCTACCTCATCCGTCGCCATTTGGCAGACAATACCCATTACCCCGTTACCCCCAAGCCATTTATGAACAGCGTGCAAGGTTAAGCCTCCTGCCCCATGTCCTCTGAACCACTTATACAGATAGTGCCATCGTCGATTCCTCCATCTCCGCAATCTCTCCGCCGAGATCGCAACAGGTATGAAGTGAGTAAATGAGATCGTGACGAGAAGTGCGAGATCTCGGGCTCCTTCCGCGAAATGCAGATACACTGTTTAGCTGCAGCGGGCACATTCAGGTACTGTAGCGTGAACAGCGACAAGGCAATGTAAGCCGAATACGCAGAAAGAAGGCATGATTGTGTTTGAGAACATATGAGATACGAAAGAATCACGAGGACGGCAAGGGTGGCGGTGGACGCCTAGTGACAAGATGGTGCATAGACGATGCGAGGGTAAAAACCCATTTTTCTTCGGAAAGCAGTAACGATTCTATCGTATGAGATACGACATCCCGCTCTTATACAACACGGAGCCCCAAAGCCTGACTTGGTATAGCAGGCTCGATCTTGCACTATTGTGTGGGTGCTGTGAATGCCGCAAATGAAGTGGGGGTGACAGCGAGGTGGTGGGTGGTAAGATGCTGCACCGATGATGCGATGTTAGAGGGCGTTGTAGAGTGCGGTGGTCATGGATGTGGCATATAAATGTCGAAGAACGGCGGCGAGGCTTTATGGGAAAGCGATGTAGTGCTGGGGGCAGACAACAGTGTGTGGTATGAACTGTGTATAGCTTCGGGTACCAGACATTGTTGATGAGAAAGCATGTGCATGCAGGGTTGCAATTGAATTTGTGCATTGGAACGAGGTATGCGCGCATATGATTTTCATAATTGTTAATTTATGTATATATATTCAGATAAAGTAACAATCCCAAGTTCGCACCTACTGTCGGGAAAGCTAAAATGCTATATGGGCATCTGTCAAGTTCTTCAGAGCGAGGCCCAAAGTCAAACAGTTCCAAGGTTCCGATTAGCAAGGTAGTAGTCGGGTCGGGGACGCCTGGCCTTGGCGAAATCTATGTTATGGGGTGCGAACGACTCATTTCCTTTTTGTCAAAAAAGGGGTGTGGCATCCGATCGGGCTCGAATGCACAACGTTTCTGACTAAGCAGGAACTGCCAGATATGTTTCTCCTCTTCATTGAAAGACGACCTGACTATGCTCATGTTTACACCGGCTCATCAAACACATCAAATCAAGCTCCCCAGATTGGCTCTCGCTTCGCCCTGCAGGCAATCCATGATGACCATTCGCACTTGCAAATCTGCTTGCACCTACCCTCGCCGCCAATGAAGCCCAACAGCAACAGGCACGATGAACCAAGCGACAAGCAGATGGGAAGAGAGTCTTCTGATCGGCCGATCTTTGTTTTTCTAGAAATGAGCGTTGCTAATCATACAGAAAAACCTCTACCACAGACCACCCTCATCCCGGACTCCAACATTAAAGACGCGGCGCAAAACTTCCCATATCACCACTCTATCATTCACCTTGCCCCCCACCACTCCCCCCAAACACAATTGCGGCCCCAGACCCCACCTCCCTTCGCCAGCCCCACCCAACTCCCCTTTAAGGAGCAGGCTTGCACGGCTGGGGCAAATGCCCGCAATCCTCGCAATGGCAGCCCGCCTGGTAATACTGCTTGCCCTCGCAGGTGTAGCACTGCGGGGAATTATACCAGAGCGTCGGGGTGTAATCGCCCCATTGCTGGGTGTAGCTGCCGACGTTGTAAGATGTCGCTTGTCCGCTGTTGTTGTTGCCCGTGTTGGTGGTTGCGCCGCCGGCGGGGCAGGGCGTGGAGCCTATTTGAAGGCAAAAATCGTGTCAGCCAAGAGTGAAGGGTTGAGATTTTTTGGGCAGATGTGATGGAGGAGGAAGAAGAAGGGGGAAGAAGGGGAGAAGAGGTGAGTGTCGGCTCACAGCTGCTGATGGCGTTAGCGGCAGCGGTATGGTCGCCAGCGATTATGGCATTGTTGTAGGCATTGCAATCGCAGGCGCGGGCGACGAGGTTACTGGCGTCTGCAGCTGGGACGGGGTTGGCGCTGATGGAGAGAAGCTGGGTAGCGAGCACGAGGAGGCTGGATGCGGCGGAGGTCTTCATTCTTGGAAGTACTGCTGAGGAGGCTTGGCTTGAGGTTGGGGGAGCTGCTGGCCTTGGATGTGTAGTGATTTGGAGAAATTCTTTTCGTCTGATTGAGGACTGATTATTATGGAAGCTACCAGAGCTTGACAAATTGAATAAAGGCGGACTTTTGTGCTACCAGAGCTTCTTGATATTCTAATTAGATGATTGGATGGAGGATGCTGGTTCCGCTGGGACAAGAGGAGAGCAGGACGGAGTATTTATATCCTATCCTGAGTAGGGAGTGGATCATGACAGGTCATATTGTAGCGACATCACTGAAACGCACGAAGCAGCAATGTAATTTCGAATGCGATACTCAAGGCCGCAATATCCTCCCTACCTGATACACGTTTGAGATCTCGAACGTCTTGTTCTCTTGCATCTCTGAATGTAAGACGAGGCATTACAGGTACTGTGATCTTACTCCGGATTCTTCAAACACAATCGACAGCCACGTGCAGGGGATTCATTACAAGAGATCAATCCATTTTACCTAGGGGTGCTTCGAGACGTCTTTCGCGTAGCCACCTTTGCCCCGTCGAATTTACCAAGCTGAGGGCAAGTCTGCCAGACAATACAGTATCCTGGTCATCTATTTTGGAGAGGCGGGACATCAAGCGTTTGGTACTACGAGCATGTCTCCTCCGTGAAACATGAAGGTGTCTAGACCTTTTGAGGACAGACCCCATGGTCCGCTATCGGGTCAATGCTCCATAGCATGTGCAGATACTGGGATGCTATTAATAGGTCAGAGCAATGAAGTTGGGGGCGCAAACCATCTTGATCATAATGTGAACCTGAAGCAGGGCTAACGCAGGTACGCAACACGTTCGAAACAGGAAACAGATTCAGGAGCGGGATCTATGCATCAGCATCAGATAGCTCGTGCCACGTTTGAAGCACTAGATTGGTCTGGTCCAATGTCAGACGTCTGATGAAGGAAAGAATTTCTCGGTCGAAGGTTTTTCCGACTCCGTCTCCACCTCCGTCATGTTTCGCCGATTGGAGCTGCAATAGGAAAGAACATCTTGGCCCCCAACATGCGACCACCTTCACACACCACCTCGAACCATCAAGAGCATCGCTCCTCCCCAAATCGACGAACCTCATCCGCCTCTCCCCAATATTCTAGCCGTAACTTCCTGCCGTCTATCTCAGTGGCATTTGATGTTACCTTCCCCAGGTTCCTTGAGCACTACCATTGTGGTGTTCAACACGGCCGAACCAATGTTACAGATCGCTACTCGTGCCGCTCATGCATCCAAGGAGTGTGGCTGCCTATCTCCTTCGCAAAACCCGTAAAGATTGCGTGAAGCAAATCGAAGCGTTCATATGTTTTCTCCCACCCTGACTGAAATCTCAATTCTCAAATTCGCAATTCGCATTCATTCGTCCTTGTCTCTCACCACCTTCCATTCTGCGACGTCTGATCTCCTTGTTGGTTTACAGTAGCATCCTGCTTCATTGTGGCATCCTGCTTCACAGTCGCATCTATATTCCTTTCTCTTCAAGATTTCACGCAGGATTTCAATTGCGAGACAGCTACTGTCTCATTTGTTTCCATGGCGTCTCCGACAACATCACCTACAACTTCCATCCCCTGGTGGGACTTGGGCAATTATCCAGCCTCCACGCCACCTCCTGGCTCAGGCATCCAATCCGACCTCATCAACCCACCATCCCAGCACCAATATGGAGTCATCACCCACTCCCTCTGCCTCAGCATCGCCACTCTCGCTGTCCTCATACGCATCTACACCAAAACGTTCGTACTCCGCAATCCGGGCTGGGACGACTACACCTCCTTGCTCGCCTGGCTGGGCCTCATCGCCAACGCCACCCTCAGCCTCCTACAGGACCACTACGGCTACGGCCGGCACATCTGGGACATGACCGGCAACTCCTTCACCTCGATGTCGAAATTCGTGTGGGCGCAGCAGATCCTCTACAATTCCGTCATCTTCGTAACCAAACTATCGATCCTGCTTCTCTACCTCCGCGTCTTCAAGCCTTCAAGGATGACTTTCATCGCGCTCCACGTTGTCTTGTGGGCCAACCTCGCCTTCTACGTCAGTGGCACCTTCGTCGAGATCTTCCAGTGCAAACCCATGCGCAAAACCTACCTGCCGCTGCTTCCGGGCTCCTGCATAAATCAACGCGACTCGCAAATCGCCTCGGGAGCCATCAACGTGATCTCCGATTTTGCCATCCTGCTGCTGCCCATGGCATCGGTGTGGAAGTTACAGGTCTACAGGAAAGGCAAGATCGGGCTGTTTGTGATCTTCGGGTTCGGCCTATTCGCGTGCGTGGCGTCTACTTTTCGCTTGGCGCTGTTCATACGGTTCACGAACAAAACTGATGGGACCTGGACAATGTATCCGGTGAATCTGTGGTCGGCCGCTGAACTCGCCTGCGGGATTATCTGCGGGTGCATACCTGCCTTGCCAGCGTTCATTAGGCATGTGTCGACTTGGCGCGTTAAGATCATTATCACGCGGATCACGCAGACTGGGTCCTCCTATGCGACTAGCGGGCAGCGTAGCGCAGCAGCAGGAAGGGGCGTGATGGCTGAAAGCCTACGTAGTCCAAATGTCGAGAAGCCCCGCGTGAGAGAACGGTGGGAGGAATTGGATGACTTGGAGTATCAACCTGGAGACGCTGAGAGGGAGGGAGCAGAGGCTGAGGTCAGGCAGGTGTGGCCGCAGAGTAAGTTGGCTAGAATGGAGCAAGAACAAGCGGCACAGGGGATGAAGCTTGGGTATGGTGATGTTATCTTATTTCAGCGGTGAAGCCGCATTTCTGACCTCATTCATAACGCCGATGAATGTCTGGTCAAATATCGTGAATCTTGTCAATGACGCCAATGAATTTCCGGTCAATGACCATGGCCCTCATTCATATCATCGATGAATGTCAGGCCAACCACCACATGCTGTAGGTGGGATATATAAAGACTTTCGAAGTCCGATTTCTTTCCTCCTTCTTTTATATCTCATGCACTACCTGGAACCAAGAGCTATCATGCTTCCTATTACAGACATTCTGAATACATATACATATACCTTGACTGCTGTCCAACGGCTTACGCCCTTTCCTTCCTCCTCGTTCCTCACATCAAAGTCTTTCAGTCATGGCACTAAACCCAAAGCCTCACATCAAAGGCTGGAATGCTTGCACACTGACAGCCAGGCTCTCGGAATTATACATGTAACGTGAAGCCAGACGAGATGAAGCGCATCCAGAGAAATATGGCGAAGGGACATCCGACGATTTGGCACCATTCGACAACCACACAGAGCGGTGAAATGCGGCCAGAAAGCACGAGGAGCCTGCAACCTGGCTGGCTCTTGTGTGCAATGCTTCTAAACATATACGCATCAATCATGGCTGGTATGCTGCCCCCGGCCTCGGGCCAACCAGCGATATTTGGCCGACCACTTACGTAAAGATCATGGCCTGCGGAGCGCCTCGGACAAGAATGATTCGAACGCCTGGCTATGTAGCTTGGGCGCGGATGCACTGCAAGGAGAGCTCTCCAGGCAAGAATCACTGGCCCCCGTTCCCTACCTCAACCTTCCGAACGGCTACAAATTTCACGTTTGCGACAGGAATTCGAGACAAGGACTCGACAACTCAAAAGCATGCCGACGACGAGCATCCTGGCGCCGAAGCAGCGCATCGACTGGGAGTGTTGCTGAAGATGAAATCTCCCGGGTGAGAGTTGTTTGGCCAGAATTGGCTGGAGGGGAGAGCTGAGCTCATCGCGAGGCTTTTCGATCCCTTTTCCCTCTCTCTCTCCCTCTCTCTCGTCAAAAAGTCTCACTCGTCTCTCGCGTCACAGGTCTCACTCTTCTCTCTCCTCAGTCGCGGTGATGGCGCCCAAGTCCTCAAGTGGGTAAGAAGTTCCCGTGAGCATGATGAGATACAATGCCTGCCGCCTGGGATTCGCCTGTGACAAGTCCTGTTCCTGGCGTGGGCTGAATCGCAAGAAGGCACACAAACGAAAAGGTTCCTGCTGGCGGACGACATAAGGTTTGGGGCGACCGTCTCCGCATGATGCGATCTTCTCAAGGGTTCCACATGGCACTTGGGATGACGGTACATTACTGAACTTGTAGAGTTTGTCATGAACGATCGCAGCACTATGAAGGTGGTCTCTCCCCCGAAGCGAACCGGAAATAAACGCGAGACTTGCTAGGAACTTGCAAGGGTTTTCAATGCCCCAGTATCTGCGCTTTCGAGATCGGCCGCCGTCGTCTCATCAAGCGACTCCAAGGGTGGGCGCGTAAATGCGTAAGTTATATGCCCGCTTGGCACACCTCACTTCGCCCCTGTTCAGTCACAGGCACCAAATGCTACACCAGTGCCTGCGCTACGAACGATACCTCTGCCCACGTGGCATTTTTTGTTTTGTAAATCGGATAATATTCGAATTGCCGATGTCGAGTACTAAGGTCCAGTAAGCCAATTGCGAGATCCAGAGTACAGAACGTACTACCTTCGAGCTCTCCCTTAAAGAAGCTGGCCTTGGAGATGATAAAGGCCCCCAGACTATCGTCGTTTAATAGTGAGATCTAGACTGCGGCTGCACAATAGAGGATCTCATTCAGCGCCGGCTCATTACAAAGTGCGATAGCCAACAGGATTTGTCCCAGGGACGATAGGGATGACGAGGCCTAACCCTAACCCAGCTTGTGAAAGACCCGGCATAGGACTGGACCAGCCTCGAGTTGCCATTACCGCCAAATATCACGTCCGACGACCGTGTTCACTTCAGTTGGATGGCGACAATGTTGAAAATCCTGCACATTGACAAAGAACGTTTTGCTGATCAGATCGGAGAGCGTTATTACAACTTCGTCCTGGAGGATTGGCACCGCGCGCATAATCCGGAAAAGCGCATTATCCCGCTAAGGAAACGAAGAGGGTGCTTCCAAGGCGCAAACCAATGGGGCCATCCCCCCCGAATACCTGAAGCTCGAGGAACTCAGCGATCGTACGGTGTCCGGAGTAGCAATTTTGTCTACAGACAACATCGAACCCGACCAAGTAGGGTACACGTCAGGCGATGTCAGCGACGCGTCCGAGTCCGAGTCCGAGTCCGGGAAGGTTCCCCACCCAGGTCCCGATCATGACAAGAACGCCTTGGATCAGGTGGAAAAGTCCCTCGGCGAACCGAACAGATACAATATTTTTCCTAAAGCCAATGGCATCCGCCCGCCTCTGTCGGCCGCGGTTCAACCCCAAGACAGATGTGTTGAGAATAACACGGGCCATGTTTTTGACTCAGGAGAAGATGAGCTGATAGACGAGCGCTTTATATTAAGTCAGGAAGCGCTGAAGGTAGCTGTGGACAAGGTAATCATTTGCAACATGCAAGGGGATATCGCAATCATTCTGAAACGCGTATTCACCTGGGATATGTCCTATATACTAAAGCTGTTCTTATCGGTGAGAAATAATCTCCAAAGCTGGAACCTTGATAGCACTGCTGGCAATATAATGCTTGAGTTCGTGGGTATACCTCAATCGCGTATCAACCAGAACGAATGTTCGTTTTGGTGGCGCCCGACTCAGCTCAAGAAGACGGCAGCAATGGCCAGCACGATGCAAGATTTGAGACCAGCTTGCTACGGATAGTATGGATGAGGAAAAAGTAAGAGGAATTAGAAAAAGCATTGCGCCCGCAAAGTCAAATGAGCCTCTTCTATCTTGGACCCACAAGATTCTGTCTGGAACTCGAAGCGGACCGTTCAGAATGGACGAGTTCCAAGACGTCTTGCATCGAAAACCTCTGAGCTGGCTCCAAATACCTCTAGAGAGCTCAGAGATCTAGCGTCAGTATCAGTCGGTGACTATGTCTACATGAATACCGAATGATCCATTGGCGAATCTGCTATGGCTTTGCGTGAAACCGGAAAATACTGGGTTAGATTCCGAACCCTACCTCAGTCACTTAATTTGGAGGTCTTAATCCTCGCCTTTCCGCAGCACGCCCCGAGTTTCTCATCTACCCTCAGCGCAGCGATGGTTCGATCCCATGGGGCGACTTCAGCTAGCTTCCGCGCTAGGCATGGGCCTATTGCTTTCTGCCTTACCTGAAGAGTAGGCGAAAAGGCTAGTAGAGCGGCTGTTGTACTTAGGCCCGGTACATAGGCCAAATAGGCCAACGATAGAAGCCTGAATATCGAGGTGTGAGTCTAGTACCTGGGGCACGGCGTTAGCGTTTTAACGGGAAAATGGACTCTGACATTGGAGGACTCATTGACAGAGAGTTCGAAATGTACAGCCGCCACCTACAAGAGAAACAGACGTCAAATTACGGCTGGTTAAGGACCATGTACTATCCGTTGACCCAGCAAATCATCCGACAAGACTTGGACTACTAGGACCTTCACATGTCCCTCCGGCCTGATAGGAATCCCCGGCTAGTTGCCTTCCTATATAAAGCATTTTCTGCCGCGAAATGCGAGATGGGGTCAAAGAAGACCCAGGCGGGCAACCGCTCGAAATGTAGGTTACACCAAGAACACCGCGGGGACCGAGAACTAACGACCTTCTCGCCGGGAACAAAGCACCATTTTCTGACCCTTTGCTGCCCATCTCACGACCGCGTCCCTGACCTCTCATTGCACACCCTGAATCAATGGCGGCCAATAACAGCGAGTTCGAGAAAATGGAAAAACTGAATGGCGCTGCAACAATATTTGCAACCCAGGATAAAGCATTGTCCACACAATTATTCGCCGCTTTTTGCTTGGTCAAGAACGTTGAAAGCCTCTTTTGATGGATGTTAGATGACACTTCAGTGTCACTCGACAGTGGAGAAACATTACAATGTGACTTTTCAGTGTTTAAAGGCAGAATTCGAACCATGGGAGCGGGCATGCGTAAGTCTTGCCTGAACCCTCCCTCTCTCCTCAAAATAAACATGCGTAGCAAGTCAGGAAGGAAGCAGCCCTACGAGCATGCTTGTGGACTTCGCTGAGGCGAGCATGCTTGTGGACTTCGCTGAGGCGAGCAAGCCAAAGGCAGCAAAAGTCTTCCCCAAGAGAACACTGTAAAAAAACAAGTCCCAATAGCTCGTCTCCAAGGTGTCAGGTGGATGAGCTACGGCGAGAATTGCACGCACTTGAATGGAGCCAGGTCATATCACAAGTCAATCAGAAGCTTGCTTTGCAGTCACTCCAGCCTGCGACCGAATTAAGAACAATCTGGCGGGTTTGAATCGTCAATAACGATACCCAAGAGATTCCTTGGCGAAGCAAAATTGATCGGCCATCCTAAGGACGAGTCTCCGTGGTTCACCAAACTCAAAGTCGACGAGCCAAGAGCCCGCGTCAGCGTCGCCGTCGGGAGGAATCTCCTAGCAATCGGCTCCAGCTCCGTGTGTGAGGGCATGACAGCATGCAACGATGATGAGGACCGAGCTCCCATCCCGAATGACGAGTAGCACAAACGAAGAGCAGCACGAATCACAACGAACACAAAGCACGGTAGGCACCGACCACGATTCCGTAAGCAAGCAGGGCCACTATCGCGCCGCTTGAATGTCGGAGCACTCTGGTTACTATATGTATACTATCGGACCCAATTCTTGCTCGATATTGCCAAGCGACAAGCCTTGAAAGAGCTAAATATAGATTCTGAGACCGGGGACTCGAGATTGATTATTATCAAGGCGTTAGCAAGCAGCTTGGCGCACGATCCGACTTCGTTACATTCGTTTAGCAAGAATATGGTTCAAAGCGATGTGCTAAACCCGAACACAACGGAAAATCGAGTAGGACTGTGTAACACCAAGATCGATACAGATTATCGCTTTAGAGCACAAGCTGAAGCATTTGACTGGTCCTTTGAGATTTCCGGACGAAACGTGGGATCCTGTAGATCCGACTGGTCTGTTGGTAATTCTTAAGAATAAGAAACATGCGGAGAACGGTCATTGGGGCATAGCATGCCAGCAGATTTCGCGAGTCACCCCCACCAACACACCTTCCTACAAGTGCTTCTGGGGTTGTTGTGATCATGGAATTGAGCATTGGCATTTGCACATCAAGTGATACGCTAGGTGGCTCTGTGCTCTAAGACACCAGAAGAAAAATGCAACAGATACCTCGCATAGGTGAAGGTCGAGAGCGAAGATGTCGTCCGTCAACTGTTCAGCAGCGGCGAAAAAGGGAAGACAAAGCTATAACTAAGCAAGCCGGCAAACCATAGCCGTATATTGCAGGGAATCCATTTCCAGGCTACGAGCAGCCAGGGAATCTACTGCTCCATATAAGTCGTCCGGACGGAGAAGAACGCGAGATACCAGCTATTAATGTGCCGGAACATGATATGGACAGTCTACAAACTTTTCTGGTTCCTACAATGACCGACCTTTCGCAGTGTCGGCTCATCAACGCAGCGAATAAATTGCGTTAACGATATTCAGATATAGCAAATATACAGCGATGTATTCAAGCCCGCGCTCTGTATGGCATAGACGTTCTCTTTATTGTAAGATTGCCAAAATTTTATAAACGTGTTTACATCCTCCTTTCCCCACCCAAAAATATCCTTCCCAAGACGTGTCGTGGAGGAAGAGCTACGGTATTTACTTCAAAGAATACGGTCCATTTGAGTTACAGATCGCGGACCTTTGAGATGACTTCGTCACAGGTATCTGTTCGTTATCACGCGTGGCTGACAATCGAGCCATGCGCAATCGGCAAAAAAAATCAGATTTATTGGTTACCGTTTTGCCATAATGGTAACCGAGACCGGCTACTCGTTGGCTATTAGCTGAAAGCGTGATTCCTGTTACAGCCCGTTCGCCATAATCTCGAATGAATGGGAACTTGCAGGTCGACACAACTATTTTGAACAATGATGTCTTCGTCAACTTTTGATACAACCAAGTTCGAAAAAGACTACGATCTCAATAGTGCCCAGGACCTCTGCCATCAAAAAACCACCAGCGAGTCCATGATATTGGTAAAAGAAATCGCTTTGTTCGTGGGTCGTGACGAAGGTCTGGCGGAAAGCTTCAGCGTAGGGTCGGATACATTGAACCAGATTTATCTCGCCCTTAGAAGGGAGAGTTCCAGAGTTGATACAACGTAGGCTGTTGAGGCATATAGGAAAGGGAAGGAGCACGGGCTTTGACTGCTGACTCTCTGCAACAATCCCAAATATAGGGGCAAGGACCTTGATCACTATGCGCRATGTCGCCTCGGGAACGCGAGATTGTGCTCTTACTAAGGTAGTCCGGAGTCAGCTAAATGATCCAGCAATGCGACTTCGCAAAGCTAGGAAATCGACTGCACTCCGATCTGAACGACACTCCCATCGTAATTGGGCCACATGACTGACGATGATGGAAAAGGTGCTGAAGAATATCCGAGACCGGTCTTTGTGCGAAGTCAAGATGGAAGACTCAGCACTCGGTGATTACGCAATACTTAAATGTGCAGCAGGAGAAAGTCAGATTATTACAAGGCACCTGTACCTGGTGTTGCAAGAACCCACTCGGCGATCACAGACGAATTCTTGGAGCACGCAATCAACTATGCCAGCGATCGCCTTAACTTTCGACGGGTAGCTCCCCGAACTGCAACAATCTTGCGGCGATACTTGGAGCAAACGGGGAAAAAATAGACATCAGCGATTCACCGCAATACGGTCCAGAGATGGGAAGCAGAGAGAAAGCTTGCGTTCAGACTCAGAATGGGAAGGTGGTGCTAGGGGGCGAACTTGCAAGCCATTGTCAAACAAAGTACCTAAGGCTTCTCTTCGTAACGTCGAGCCTCTTAGCAGTATTCTCAAATATCTATCGTATGATTGTGAAGATGTTTGACCAGCCTGTCCTGGATCTTGAATTTGACTTTTACAAATGGAAGGTCATATCAGACGCTACCAACTTAGACCTGTCCTGCGACAAAATCCGAGAGGACAATCGAGTCGCTTTGCATAGGCTTGACAAGCCTCCAGATACGGATACACTGAATTAGTATCGAAGCTGAAATTCTTATTGGTCAAACCTGATATGCTGAGTTCGACGAGACTGCCGCCGTCGAGGGGTTTTGACCAGCGGCATCAAGTGCCAGGACTCCCGGCTATGAGATTTGCACATCCGTACACCAATATTCTTCTGCACCAACAGATCTGGTGATGTTGATGCTGATCCTTTTCATCACAGCCTCCAGAACCACCCGCCGGCGATGATGCAGGGCATTCCAGATTGCGAAAGCGCCAGTGTCTTCCACCCAATACAAAGTCAATCTCCATTTCGTCAGGCCAGATGATAAAACATTCTTCCAAAACCATAACTCGGCAGATCTTACTCGCAGCCACCGTCCCCCCACTGACAACATTTTGGCAGAACCAAAGGAATATCGGTATCGATGACCCCCCCTTTTCCTTTGGAGGTGGAAGGATACATGAGAGATTCGTGCCCGCTACTAAAACTTATCAACCTTTCGCGACCCTGCCATTACCGGTTTTTTGCTACTCAACCTCACAACTCAATCTCTCAATTCAACTCTCAACTCATCTCTTGACTCAATCGACATCTCTCAACTCAACCGACATCTCTGAACTCAATCGACATCTCTCAACTCGACCGACATCTCTGAACGCAATCGATAGCTCTGAACCTGAAATCCTCGCAAACCATGAAGGGGCCGTACGATGAATTTGGACTGACACGATGGCTACAGGGCGATGGCCCATACGACTCGACGAGAAAGTCAAGTATCTTACTATTGTATGATGTGGACCCGAATCCCAGACATATACGATTCAACCATGGGATTCCGCTTCCACAAGATCTTCCACCGGATGAAGTGTACCTCTCATGCTTGCACATATGCCGCTTACTCGAGACAAAGCTCTCCTGGAAATTCTTCCATCCAGTATCGCGGAGATGGCACTCGATTACGTTATACTGCGTATGATAGCTCCACAGTGAAGGCAACTTCCGAGTTTCTCTCCCTGATTTCAGTATACCGAGATTCAGCGGGAGAACATCGAAGAAGCATGCCCGAGGACGCTGGGGTCACACTCGGCGCACCCTCGTCAGAAGGCATCGTAAAACTCACAATGCCAACCTAAGAAGACGAACAAGATCAGATTGACCCCCAAATCACGATACCGCAGCTTCTTCGAGGACGATATCGACATGTTCGACTCAAACGCTGCGTTCACTAATACTCAGCGGATAATGCTAGAAATTTTCGACCTGGCTACTCCTGATATTAAATTCGATTTTTAAGAATGCAAGGCGATCGCAGACGCGACCAACATTGACCTTTCATCAGACGACATCCGTATGGATGTTCCTATCCCATTATCAAGCTTGAACAGAACCGCAAATGCCGAGACGTTGACATGGTATCGAGAGATAGGGTTCCACGTCCTCACGAATGTAATCGAGTACGATGATTTCGACGAGGAAGCGGCCCAGGAGTTCGATCTCTTCGCGGTTCTTAGCGTCGATCCGAGTGGCCCGGATTTGAACCCTTGCGCTCTTCTCAGGCACGTCCGGATGCGCGTAGAGCCCCACATCCTGGACCATACCAGAGAGACTGCCAACGGCCCCTTCACTGCGCGGCCGGCGGTCCCCGATCTCACCGTGGCCAAGCGCATCCTCTTTGAGGACACCAAGCAGAAGCCTCCGACGCACAGGGACGTGGAGGAACATAAATAGAGCGTAATGCTGGAGAGAATGAGAGAGGTGCTATTGCAGAAAGAGCAGGACCCCGGGACGCGAAATGATCTGAGCCAACAAAGCCTGGAAGAATGAAGGCTGTATGTAGTTTAAACAGTTTAGGATAGCAATGCATGTTAGGTTCCAGATTCAAATGGAGTATTGAGCCAAGCCACCGGTTTGAATTTATTGATTCTCAATGGTTGGGTAATTGTAACCAGCTAAAATTTCTGATGCGGCAGATCACATTGCGAATTGACAACCGTCCAAGATATGCCAGCTACGATTCGTCTGGCCCATCATCGTTGAACGGAGAGTCATCCTGTTGCCGCAGTACATAAGCCGTGATGGAAACCAGGGATTCAGGTCCGGGTACATCCCGTGTAGGCATGTCTAGGTCAAACTGCTGCAGTTGAGGGAAGTCTGCACTTCTGAGTAAATCGAATACCCTGTTCCAATCCTTGCAGTATCCCTGGGGTTCCTCGCCCTCGCCAGCTACGACCTTGTGAAGATAGACCCTCTGCAGCGTGGCGCGATGTCTGATCAGGAGATTCGCCATGTACAACGGACCTGAAGAGAACCACCACTGCAGGCCGAGGTGCCTGAGTTTGGGGAAGTGGATTGAGCCAAAGACCTCTTGCAGATTGTCGACCCGGACCTCGGTCTCTTCGCAGCCGATGGCGAGGCGTTCGATGTTTGCTGTTACGGACGGCATGAGTAAGACGCGGCGCAATGCATCGCAGAATCTTCTATAGCTGGCAGCAGAGGTTTTCCGACTGTAGATCTCCAAAGTCTTCAGTTGGAGGGGGAAAGGGTAGGTCGACAGCCATATCGAAGCCGTTATTGGGTCGAACCCATGGCCTTCATGGTAGCGTTCGTCCAGATGCTCCAACGCAGCTGCGATCGCGTTCATGTCGAGATGCTGATCGCGTAGAGTACGGCCTGGTCCCCACCGTGACGTCCTGACAGAGGGACCGCCGGTAAACCACTGTGGATCATCCTGATCGAATATCCGGATCGTGTCCAGCCGTCGGATCCAGGAACCCACAGCCTTCAAGAWTCCGGGAAGTGTCTGTAAGCCTGTATGGGCGAACTGCAGGGCCGTATAAATGGGAAACGCATCAATAGCATTTTTGGACCCAATCTGGTCGGTTGAAATGATTTGGACTTCTCGTAAATTGGGCAGCTGTTTCAGGATTCGGTCGAATATCTTCCATCCCGTGACGTTAGGCTCCTGAGTCAAGAGGTCGAATTCATGTCTGTAAGCTCTTCGCCGGATTAGAAACTCGCTCTTATCAAGCAGACTTCCATTCATAGTCAGGCTGCGATCTTCAATCATTTTTTCGGTCAGCTGGATGTTGATTTCGTCGGGCAGGATCATCATCGGTGAGAACATGATGTATTCCACGAGCTTTGACCTTTTGTGTTCTTGGGTCAGCATTATCACATCTTTCCAATCATCTTGGGCGTCACCTACAACTCTGGATTCTCAGCAATAGCGTTGAGGCTTCGCAAACTCGTGAGGCTCAGCCAGAGAGGAACAGCCCTGGAGACGGCGGGTGTCGCAATAGCCGCCATGGCTTTGCTGGTTCGGCGAAGAGCAGCAAGGTCTGCCCATGCATCAAAATCGGTTGTCTGAGGAGCGATCTTACCCACTACTAGCAACAGGATTTCTCGGGGAAGGCGGTCCATATCTGTGATAGTCGAGACAGACTGGGTAAAGATTGATTTGATTGTATTAATCAAATGGGATGGTCCAAGATTATCAGGGAAGCATTGATGTTGTGCGAATTGCCAGTCTCCGTTGCCAAACAAGACTGGACTGTAGGAGTAATTTCCGACACAAGGCGTACAGCGAGGAACAAACAAGCCTTGTGACACACGACGATCCACGACACAAGTTCCAGTCCACATTTCCTGTACGACACGATCTCACCCGTTTCCCCCACCCGCGAATATCACGATCTTCGTTTTATCCCTAACGCCATTACATCTCCTCCAGCGCTCCGCCGCAAGCTCTTCGGAGTCACCTTTTTGCATTGAAATCGAACGAACAGATCCTCCCGCAAGTATTCACTAGCATCTCCCAGGGGCCACTAACGTCAGCATTGTGACTAGCTTACGGTAGAGTATAGACATCTAAAGACCACGGCTTACAGTCTTCATTCCTCAGCTGTTGAACCGCTGTTGCCAACTTGGTCCCCATCAATGCGAGTTCTAAACTGCTCAAAGTCACGCTTGAGTTGGGCCAACTCCCGTCTCGATTCTTGGACTTCGCGCGCGAGATCCTGCCTCTCGAGCTTCTGCCGCAGGGCTGCTCTCTGACGCCTGTTATGAGCCCGTCTTTGCCGACGCGACATTCGCACAGGTGGAGGTGCTACTACAAGTAACACGAGGTGGTTGACTTCTTCCGCCTCTTTGCGTTCGGCCATATCACGCGTGTTTTGGTTGTTGCGGTGAATCAGCTGCGGCTGGAGTGTTCCAACCGTTGGGTCATGTGATATTTGATTTGCTTGGCTCATCGTATCGTGTTTGGTAGCTGTCGCAGTGAGGGTTCGTCGTCTTTGCGCTCGTTTGGGTGTTGCTCGTGGTCGTGTGGTTTTTGAGAGGGAAAAATTCGAAGGCAAAGTTCTTTCATAGAGCGGGGCTACGTGAGGCAGCAGTTTTTTAAATTGCGGTGGCAAATGCCATCACCGTGTGATGATGGTTCCTTCTGTTCTGCAAATGCTGTGACACATGACAATTGCACCTTGCGAGTTTCCGACCCACTGACTCTCCAGAGTCAGTCTCTCCGCCAAAGATTATCCGAAATCTCTAAGGAGCTTCTCAAAACGCCTTACGTCAAGATCCTGTAAGCAGATCTTCAATCAATAAGGACGCTAATCAAAACAAGGACGACAAGGGCGTTTGTTCTTGTCGATTTTGATCAGGAAGTGGCAGTCTCTCCTGCTCGTGCTATACGAGACCACGCTGGTATCGTTGGCGTGTGACGCAGACCTGCAAGCTGTGATAGGCAGGAGCGTCCCTTTGCCCGCCACCTGCTGAGATCATGATGCGCATCTCCAGCAATGGTATTGATATGCTGCTGCTGGACCGTGCGTTTCGAAATGCATTCTTCCAAACGAGCAGGACAGACTTCCGAAGATGAGCTGACGCAATCTGGGAGTCAGGTGTTTTGCCAAGCTCGACTTGTTGTTGTCATCATCGGGAGGTGATGGCATTCACCACGAGCCGTTCTTAGCCCGAGTACGGACACGACAAATAGTTTGTTTGCCTCGTCCCCGACCCAACTTGTCATTCAACATGACGTGACCCGGATAGGCTCTAGCCGATGTTTTCTCTCACCTTCTTCTGACTTCCATCGACGCTAATTGGTCAACACCTCATCTCTGTACCATCTTCTCATCAACGTCCGAACATCATCATCTGCTCATCGTCATCTTCTCATCGTCATCTTATCATCACCATCTTCTCATCACCATCTTCTCATCAACGTCCAGTCAGCATCATCCCCTCATCGTCATCTTCTCATCCTCATCCGCTCATCGTCATCTTCTCATCATCATCTTCTCATCATCATCCACTCTTCATCATCCCCACAAGTGCATGTCTCGGTCACATCATCTTCAGCGACCCTCGGCCGACGGTTGAAGAGACCCTTTGGCTGAGGCGTCGGACCTCGACAGCCAAGAAGATGCAGGCACTTGGGGAGAACGGAATGATATTAACGAAGTACCACGGTATTCCGAAGCAAGCTCGGAGAGCCCGGAGAGCGAAGAAGAAGTAACGAGCTGGAAGACTAAAGGAAAGTCGAAAACGAAGGGCAAGCAGCCCACGTCGTTCTTGTCGCTCACGCCGGGCAGAACGAGGTTCAATGGTTTGTCCAGAAAGCAGGCATGGACTTCAGACAGGAGTGCAATCTGGCTGGGCTCGCCGACACATCAGCAATCCGGGGCGTCGTTGGTCAGCAGAATGTGGGATTCAGCGTCTCATCGCTGGTTGCATGGTACAATCTCGCACCGGGTACATGGGAGCATGGGGCAGAGGGATATTCAGAGAAGAAGAGGACGCAGCAGAAGAAGGCTGCGAAATGGAATTTCCGCGGTGCACACGGTGAGTTGACGGCAACTTGACATCTTTCGAAAGGAGTACTGACTCAGTCCGAATGTCAGTTGCGGGCAATGATGCCGATATGACGCTCAAGTGCCTTCTCGCAATGGCCTCCGATGGATTTTTCCACGGCTCTGCAGCGCAACATCACTCCTGGACAAATTTGAAGAAGCAGCCGCTGCAAAACATTGATCGAAACGCTGTCCTGTTGTCGGTAGACACCGAGGGCAGCGGCGGCCAGGAGGGTCCTGGCAAGAATGGTCAAGATGACGAATCTTTTGGCCTCCGATGGATTCTTCCACGGGTCCGCAGCACAACATGACACCTGGTCAAAATTGAAGAAGCAGCCGCTGCCCAATATCGATAAAAACGCTGTTCTGGTGTCTGTGGACACCGAGGGCAGCGGTGGGCAGCAGGGTCCCGGGAAGAATGGGCAGAACGACGACAATTTTGCCAAGTCTGTCGGTTTTTCCGTCCTGAAGCTCGCCGACGTTGCACACATCGCCCCCGGTCCCTTGTTCTCGAATTGGTACAAATACATGAAGGTAACAGAGCTCATGCACGAGGGATGGGACCACCTCCATCCCCAAGTGGGATGGGTAGAATACCGGGGAGGGCTACTCAATCCCGAACGGAGCATCAGAAAGTACTTCACGATGCCGTTGTTGTCCCCAATGCTGAAACAATTCTTCGAAAGCCTTGGCACACCTCTCACCACACCAAGCGTTCCCGTTGTCGACTCAGGAGCGACCATGGCTCCTCCCTATGATGGCAATGACAAATTCTTCGATGTGACGGAAGGAAGTAACGAGCCCGACAGGTTCAGAGACCCTTTGGGCAGAATGGACGAGACTTCCGCCTCCGTCCCTCAAAAACCATTGCTCCCTCCTGCAAGCGATCAGACTACCATCTCGAGTCTCCAGGCTTTTGCATCAAGCTTGAAGTCCACAATGGGCTCTAGAATGTCCGATGGACAGAGGACAAACCAATCGCGAGCCGCGAGCAAAGGATGAAGCGCCGAGCAGATGAGGCCGAGAGAAGGCAGGTGATTGCCGCAGAGTCGTCGAAGAAGCAGCCCACCACCGCAGGGGCAGAGAAGAAGCAGCCGATCGCCCCCAGCGCAGGGAAAAAGCAGCCCACCGCCGTTGAAGCAGAAAGAAGCCAGCTCATCGCTGCCCAATACAAGCGAAAAGGCTGAGGGTTACCCACCTTCTCGGGTTGAGAGACCCTCTGGAAGCTGACACCCGGTCTTGCTTGGTCGGTTGGGAAAATCGCCATGTCGCGGGCGAGGAATGAGACTTCACTGACATTGACACGCTTGCGTTGAAACGAATTGCACAGGACATAGGTGGAGAAGAGTCCTTATGGAGGGGATACAAGTCGAAGCTTTTGCCTTACTGCCATAGCATAATCATCGATTTTCTTGCACTGTACCATACTGCGTTGATTGTTGTCGACCTGCATGACGCTCATGAGCTCAGTCCCATTTTCAATGTCTCCCATGCCACTAAACCCGAAGAAGCATAGCAACTCGCGTAGACACCCTGATTTGGTAAATGCGGCTTCGTACCCGGGGTTGATAAGGAGTTCTGCACTCATTGGGCTGTTCTTCCGGAAATTCTACTTGATCGATCATCAAATTAAAAACCCTTTGAGGTCTCTCACGCCATGTTCTGGACAGTGCTGCGCCCAGCATCGCATACATACACTCATGTGATTTGATTCAAACCTTCAGTTGTGTGATACTCACCACAAGAAGTGACAACAACCTTGACTCTGGCTGAAACCATCCAACCATTGAGAACCAAATAAATCCAGCCCGGTGGCTTGGCTCGATACTCCCTTTGAGTTACATAGTTCTTCTCAACCGTTGAATTCTACATACATTCCATCATTCCGCCTAACTCTATTCAGCCAAACAGCTTCCCGCGAGCCCGGTCCCGACTGTTTCGCGCGAACAGCACTTTAATTAGCTGGTGTTGCCAAGCTAGACCCATTACCCCTGTTTGCAAGTCCCTTGAAATATGGCCGGTTTTTTGCCGAACGCGACCATCCTACAAGCCATTTTTTAGTAATACCGTTTTCGCATTACGCACTTACTACTATTACTATTAAGGACCTTATTTGGGTTCCCAAATAGGAAATTATAAGGCTTAAGTTAAGTAGGAGCCGTCGTATACCTAGATTATTATTTAAACCTTAAGTAAAAGCCTTTATAGCTAAAAAAAAGGTTAAACCGGCCCGCAAACTAAAGGTTACTCTATAAATAGCTTTAAATACCGGAGCTATAGGTAATTTAGTTATAAAGAAGGCAGCTTTAATTATTCCGGTAACGTTAAAGCCTTATACCGTTATTTATAAAGTGGTTTAGCGGGGGGGGGATTTATAAACGTCGACGGAAACGTTACGGTCGTTTATCTTCTATAATTTCCTTATTAAAAACTTAAAAAGGGTATTTATAAAGGCTTAAAAAAAGGGTTATAACGTCGTTCTTTATAAGACTAAGGCCGTTTTAACGTATAACGATAAGGCTAAAATTATATCGGCGGAATACGATAAGCCGGGGTAATAAAAGAAGCTTTAATAAGTAATCGTTTTATAAAATAATAAGAAGAAGAAAAGGATTACTATTACTATTATATTTATATATAATTTAAAGTCCGTAAAGGAGTTTACGAATAATAAAGAAAAAAAAAAAAAAAGGAATATAATAATAAGGAAATCGAGTTTATTAATAATAAACGTTAGTTCGGTACTAACTTTAATAAGGGTAACGATACGGTTATTAAAAAAGGATACTTATAAGTAAAGGCCGTAAATAAAGTACCGCCGGCTAAAAAGTAAGCGAAGGGTAAACCCCCCGGTCGTAAAACTATTATTAATAAATAGGTTAAAAAGTATAAATAACGGAAAGCCGTCGATAAATCGATAAATAATTAGGGCTTCGAACTTATAATACGGTAAAGGTATAATTTATTAGGGTATAATAAGAATAAATACTATTATTAACCGTATAGCCGTAAAAAAGATTACTATTTTATAAATAACGACGATATTATTAAATAGAACCGTAAAATCTAAAATAATAAGGATTAATTCGATTTAATTTCTTCGGAAAAGTTATCGTAAAATTTTAATAAAATATTTCTAAAGCGGTTAAGGATTATAAAACTAGCTACGAAAAAAAAGGAAAAAAAGGAACTTCCCTTATTAAAAATACTATATCCGGACCCCGTTTTTTTAACTTTAATAACGGCCCCGAATACGCTATTTACGACGACGATACCTTTAACGGCTAATAAGTAACTCCGTTAGTTTAAAGCCGGTTAAAAGGCCGCCGGTAATTTAAATAATAACGTCTTCGGCTAGTAAGCTAATAAACTAAATAGCTTTCTATTTATAATAGCCTTTTTAATATTTTATTAATTATAAATAGTTTAATAATTCTAATAATTCTAGTAATTTTAAAAGTAGCTTTAATAGCCGGTATTACCGTAAATATTAGCGTTACCCACTATAAATCGGTAGTAAATATTATTAACGCCGCCGAGGAAATTACCGTCGCGCCCGAATACCGCGAGCCAAGCTTTTAATAATCCTATTAAATATAATAATAATATTAATAAAATATTTAAAGATTATATTACCTAATAATATTAGCGTTTCCCTAGCTAATTATAGCGTTTTAAATACGCGTATAAGGCTCTCTTAATTAAGGATTATACTTTTATTAATATTTAGCGATTTAATAACGCAAAATAGAAAAAGCTAACTATTATATATAATATTAAGGCTCGCTTTCGATACGAGATTAAGGAGTTTTAAAAAGTAATCGCCGCGAAAGCCCTTTTATAAACGGCTCCGGGACTTAATATTTTGGCTAAAATTATATAATCTTATAAATAGAACGATAAACGTAAATATTAAAAAGTAAAAAAAGTATAATATTATAAAGGAGCTTAAATATATAATTTAGTAAGGTTTATAAGTATAGTAATTATAACGTTTTTAAACTTAAATTTAAGTTTAGTATACCCGACGCGTATAATATATCGTAAAATCCCGTTATTTATTATACTTATATCTTTATATTTAATTATTATAAAATTATAAACGAAATATTATTAAATAGCTTTTAATAAGCGCTTTCAAATAAAATACTATTTATACGATTTTATAAAGTATTTAAAATAATATATTAAGAAAAGAAAAAAATCTTTAATATATTGTTATCCGGAGTTAAGGCAGAATATCTTTTAGGTTCGAAAATATATCTAATATTATTCTTATTATTATTACTATTATTACGATTATTATTATTTACGACCGTATTTAACCGGTATTACGACGTTAATATATCGAAAATAATTCGGAATATCGTACTTATACGAATTCTCCCGTATAATAACCCGAATAAAGTTTTTAAAGTCGACTTTTTCGGCTAAAAGGAAATTCTTCTTTATTTACGTTTTAAGTACGGAGAAAAACTCTTTAATAGGATTAAAATTAAAAGAATATAATAAAAAATATATAATTCTTATATTAAAGAGTACGTAAAAATCCCGTACCTTTTAATTATAATAACTTAAGTAATTATTAAGGATGATTATTAATTTAGGGTTAGGGAAAAGACTATAACGCGGTAAAACCTTATTTTTTAAGAATTATTTAAAGCGGGTTATATTTATATTACCGTAATATACGTACGATACGAGAATACTATCGATATAATATATAGGAAGTATATTTTATTTTTTATTTTTTTTAATAAAACGTACGATTTTAAATATAATATTGAAAAGGTTTTAGCTTTTTTTCCGTAAATAAATATATTTCTTTGCCTTATTTTCGTCGAAATAAATAAACTAATCGTATATATAATTATTAATTTTTAATATAAAGTTATTACGATAAAGTTAAAACCGTTTAAAAATAATACGGTAAATAGTTTTTTAATTAATTTTTATCTTTTTTAAAGCTTTTTAAATAATTATAATATAGGCGATTATCTCGAAGTTATCGAATAAAAAGGAGGCTATTTTTTTAAAATATATTTATAGCTTTAACCGTAAATAGTTTATTAACCCTTTTCTTACTATAAGCTCGATAATTAGCTTAGGCCCCGGTTTTATTTTTATCGCGTCCGGACGTATATAAAAAGCCTATATAAGTAGATTATTTTTAATCCGGTTAATAGAACTTTTATTAACGCTTTTAATCCTTATTATTTCTTTCTCCGGTATACCGGCGGCGATATATTCGACGATACGGTCTTTTATAGGGACGGGAAAAAAGGGAGGCATAACTATAAGGCCGCAAAAAACGCGTATAACGTTATAAATAATTAGAAGAATCAAAAACACTAATATTGAGAACCTATACCCGAAATTTGCTCGATCTAAGGAGGGTAGTAGTGGGTGCGCAATGCGAAAACGGTATTACCAAAAAATGGCTTGTGGGATGGTCGCGTTCGGCAAAAAACCGGCCATGTTTCAAGGGACTTGCAAACAGGGGTATGATGCTAAGCACTCGCTTCTGCTTGCCATGATGTGGGATGATGAAATACATCAATGGACCCCCGGCATCACTACTGCCATCCCCGATTTTGTGAAAAGCTCGCAAAAGCCGCGGTACGGGATGCAAGCGGGTGTTTCGCAAGAGTTCGTTGTCCTTGGTGAAAAGGTGCTGGCGTTGTTGACGCTAGGCGCAGATTTGGTGCTCGGCGCTGAGAAGGGGTGGTGCAAGGGTACAAGGGGGATGGAAGGGGTCGCACAGTCGTGCTCCTTTTTTATTGTGGAATGTACGTGGGGAGAATCGGAGAGGGATTTTGTTGGGATGGTTTGACGGGAGCAAAAGGCAGTGGTGGCATGGTTTTTTTGTTCAACTGTTCATGAGAGAGTTACATACACGGGGGTACAACACGGATCAAGCGCTACACATGGCAGTCTGATTTGGGGTTCTGATTTCCTCTCCTTTTTTTTTGTTTTTAAAGATCAAATTCGGGACGTAAGGCTAAAGCTTGCGTATAAAAGGCGTGCCACCGTGAGCATTCCCCCTGGCGTAACCTGTTCTAACCTAAAAGCCACGGCTCAGTGACCGTTCGCATGGCCGTTTGTGCCGCCATTTACCCTTGGACCTTCAGTGCCAGGATGCGAGCGGCTCTCCTGCTTGTGCGTGCCATTCATGGGCGCTCCATTGTTACCGAAGCTGGTGGAGCCGATCTTGCTGCTCATGCCGTTGGCGTTCTTCAGCTTGGACTCTTTGGTCATACCGTTGTGGGACCCATTGAAGCGAAGCTGGAATGAATGTCAGCCTGAATAGACATCAACAGGGATTGAAATTGTGACATACCTCCGAAATACCGTCATACCCCTTAATGCCAGTCGCCTTCTCGAGACGGGTGGCAAAGTCATCGGAGACCTCACGGAAGATGGCAATTTGACGCTTGATGGCCTCTTCGAGCTTGCAGTTGGCCATGTGACCCGACATGTTCTTGACCAGGCGTTCCTTGGCACCGTCATCCAACACCTTCTCCCACAGGGCGCGAGCAGCGTTGAAGTCCTCGGGCATGACGGTGGAGAGGAAGGTCACAGCCTCGCTGATGAATTGGCCGTGGACTTTGTCTAGGTCAACAGCCCGGTCCTTGAACTGGATGGGTTCGATGGAGGACAGATAGTTGGGGCGGGAGCCTTGATTGTAGAAGGCCATGTTGCCATCGCGCTGGAAGTTGGCCATCTTGTATGACGTCCTGCTGGAGTTGACCGGCAGCTGCTGGTAGTTGACGCCGACACGGTGGCGGTGGGCATCAGGATAGGAGAAGAGGCGGGACTGGAGGACAGGATCGGCGGAGGGCTCGATACCGGGCACGAGATGGGCAGGGTTGAAAGCAACCTGCTCGATCTCGGCGAAGTAATTGACGGCATTCTCATTCAGGACGAATTCTCCAACCTCCCGACGAGGGAATTGACCTTGGGGCCAGACATGAGTCAAGTCGAAGACATTGATTCTTTGCTTTTCCCATAGCTCTTCAGCCTCCTTGGCCGTCATCGTCTGCATTTCCACGGTCCACTTGGGATAGTCTCCATTCTCAATAGAGGTGTATAGATCTTTCTGGGCGTAGTCGGGACCGTAATTGAACGAGTCCTCTTGCGTGATAAACTTGGTGCCCTGCTTGGACTTCATGTGGATCTGGGCATAGACCCAGTCGCCGGCCTTGTTGACCAGCTTGAGGGTGTGTCCAGTGTAACCGTGCATGAAGCGCCATCCATCTGGGATCCCTCGGTCGCCCATAAGGATCATGAATTGATGGGCCGACTCGGGGTTCTGGGAGGCATAATCCCAAAAGGCAGTGCTGTCGTCTGCATGGGTGAGATGGGTGGAGGGGTCACGCTTCTGAGTGTGGATGAAGTGAGGGAACTTGGCGGGATCACGGAGGAAGAAGACGGGGGTATTATTGGCGACGTTGTCCCAGTTGCCCTCTTCGGTCCTGAACTTGATGGAAAAGCCGCGAGGATCACGAGCACAATCGTGAGAGCCGGATTCGCCACCCACGGTGGAGAATCGGACGGTGACGGGGCATTGCTTGCCCTGAGTGCTGAACATATCTGCCATGCAGAGGTCGTCCAGGGGCTTGGTGCATGTGAAGACACCATGAGCCCCGCCACCTTTGGCATGGACAACGCGCTCGGGGATCCGCTCCCGGTCGAAATGGGAGATGAGGTCGATCAGGTGGAAATCTTGAAGGAGGAGAGGACCGTTGGGACCAGCCCTCTGTGTCTCGTATGGATGGGGCATTGGCACGCCATTGCTGGTGGTGTAGATGGTCTGTTGAGACTTGGTGTCTCGGTCATCGGTATATGACTTGAAGGTGTCGGTCCGGTTCATGGCAGAGCCGGAGGAGGAGCTGTTGTTGTTGGTGGCGGAGGGAGCCATAATGATAAATAGACAGAGTATGAACAGATAATAGGTCGATATTTGCGGGTAGTTGTCAGAGTGGTTGTCAAGATGGACGGAATGAGTCGGAGATGGAGGATTTATATAGTCGAAAGACGGTGGCAAATGGAAGTCCCGAAATGCTTTGAATCGGTGCGGGGCAGAATAGTTGGTCTTGGCAAGATTTCCTGATTATGTCATCGCTTTGCCCTATCAGATGCAACATATTCGTCATGCCGACAAAAGCCGACGGTAAATCCCGAAATCATTTTGGAATTCATGGGATTTAACTTCTACATCCAGAATTAGAGTATTATTTTCGCTCCGTAGAAACGCCGGAACAGCAAACTGTAATTGTGCCTCCTTCTCCTGCCCATCAAACACGTGGTCCGTGGCTGTTTCTTGCTTGTTGTATTGAATTCCCAGAATTGATCATAGCCGGCAAATGAGTGCGGATTCAACTCTAATAAATATCCAATCGTCCCGTATCTGGAGTAAGAATTGTAGATTGCTCGTGAAATCCTTACCGCCACATACTCAGATCCCAGTCCAAACATCGAGGGCAATGCAAGCCGCGCAATTATCAGTCAAGTTAGCCAACTTATGAGTCGCCACACTCTAGATGACGAGTTCACCAACTCTCTAAATTCACGGCTCAAGAGTGATTGCGGCTACGCGGCTTTTCCTTTCCTGCGTTTGCACCAACAGAACAGCTCCACTCTTATGTGTGGATGCCCAAGCGAGTATATTACTCATTCAGAGCTTACGGTGTTGCGGAAGAGGAGGAAAACTCCATGTTCCTGACCTAGACCATCGACATCAGTGGACTCGAGAGTGTGAAAATATGCTTTACCCAGACATCTCGGCCGACATAGAGGTCAAACCGCTGTGGCCTATGTATAATTGCAGGTCTGGGTCCACGAGGAAGTCGATGGGGATGGGGTTGGGACCAGGCGAGTTCCTGCCTTGGGGGTAATTCACCAATTTGGTGGGTACCACGGATGATAATGGACCCTCAATTATTCTCGCATATGGCATTGATACGCTCACTTCCAGCTACTTAATTTGAGAAGCTGCTGATAGTTTCTTATGCGAGCATAAACCAGGCAGGACGATTTTTTTTTCAATTTGAGGGACTATTTAGATAAGTTGGTTTGTCGGCAGAACAAAGGAATACCAGAGAAGTAGCAGCGCTCAAAATCACAGTATAGAAATCCGGGTTGAAGTAGATATCACGACGCGCTGACTGGTGCCTTAGAAACCTCCTTCTCCTACCCGCCAAACATCCCCTTGTCAACCAGATTGGACTCTCGAGCAATGGTAGATGCCAGAGCCTCAATACTTGGACTCGACAGCAATGCCAGCAACGGCACCTTTGCCCCCATCTCCTTGGAAATCCAATTCCGGATCTCAACCGCCACCAAAGAGTCAAGGCCATAAGAGGCTACAGATCTCTTGGGACTCATCTCGTCCGCTGGTATCATCAATACGGATGACATCTTGGCCAGCAGGCTGTCGGCGACACACTGCAAAGCCTCTTCAGCGGTTTGCGCCTGCTTCAGCGCCTGCCCAACCGAGATCTTGGACGCGTCGTCCGCCTTGTCGCCGATGGGTGTGTACACTCCACGCCGGAGGTGCGTGAACTTGGGGTCTAGGGTCCAGAAGAACTCGGGATCGTTTGGACGGATCCTCATCCCAATTACCACGCTCAGCCCAGGTTCGATCTGCTTGTTGATCGCTGCCTGGACGACGGCATGCAGCTCCTTTTCTTTGACGTATTCCGAGTACAAAGACTGAAGCCACGCTTTGAGCTGCCACTGTTCAGCAGCATATCCGACATCTTCTACCAACCCGATGTCAATGCAGGTAGCTGCCAGGCCTTGGCCTGCTCGGTACTGGGCAAATGCGTTCAAGAATGCGCATGTCGCTGCGTACGCCGCCTGGCCTCGATTGCCGATGATGCCCGACGCAGATCCCAACATGATGAAGAAATCCACCGGGTCGGCCAACGTGGCGTGATGCAGGTTCCATGCTCCAGGTATCTTGGGCGTGCAGATCGAAGACCACTGCTCGAAATCCGATTTCTCGAAAAGCATGTCCTGTCACCGTTCATCAATGTCTGGTCACCATGATGAGTGGCCGGGCACTTACCTTGAGCACCATGGCACCGTGGATCACCCCTCGAATTGGTGGCATGAAACCTTTGCAATCCGCTACAAGGTTTTCTACCTCCCTTCTGTCGCTTACGTCGCATTGTCGGACTTCGAGCTTTGCCCCGAGTTTCGCAATCTCTGCCACCAAAGCTTTCGCTTTTTCGTTCTTCAGCCCACTCCGAGAAGCCAGGATGATATTCTTCGCGCCATGAGCCACCAGCCACTTGGACAAGCTTCGTCCCAGTCCTCCCGACCCACCGCTAAGCAGGTAGGATGCGTCAGAGCGAAGACCGGTAGTACCTGTCTTTTGAGGCATTGCCTATGCGAGAAGTCTGTCAGCGAACGATTCCGATCTCCAATTGGCTGGATTCTTGCGAGGCACTAGATCCAAGGTTTTGCGAGGTGCATATGCGACTTACCATTACTTGATCCTCTTCTCGCACTTGCAGCACGATTTTGCCGGTGTGTTTCCCACTTTGCATCAATCTGAAGGCTGTTTCTAACTCCGAAAAGCTATACAAGTTGAGCGGTGCTGGAGCCTGGATCTTTCCTTCCTGGCTCAAATCGATCACTTTTTGGAAGATTTGGTTGAACATCACAGGTCGGTCTGCACGAATAGCTCCCAAGTCCACCGCTGTAAATGTACAATTTCTCGCGAAACCCTGCATAGCGAGCTGTGCGTTATTCTGCAGATCTTTCTTACCAATCTCTACGAACCTGCCATAGGCTGCTAAGCAATTCCAGCTGGCGTGCAATGCTTCACCTGATAGCGAATTGAGAATGACATCCACGCCCTTGCCTGCAGTGCACCGCATCACCTCTTCCGCGAACGAGGTATCGCGACTGTAGAATATGTTCGATGCGGGCAACCCGTATTCAGAGATCAGACGATTCTTCTTCTCGTCTGAGCCTACCGTGGCAAAAATAGTTGCACCGGCTATCTGAGCAATCTGAATCGCAGCCTGACCAACACCACCCGCAGCTGCGTGGATCAGTACCGACTCACCCTTGGAGAGCCTTGCCACGTCCATCAGGGAGTAGTAGGCGGTGACAAATGCGATGGGGAGGGAAGCAGCGTCCACATCTGAAACTGATCCTGGAACTCTCGCTACAGAAGCTGCAGGGCATCGTACGTGTGTAGCGAATGAACCGGAAGGAGCAGCGCAGACTCGGTCACCAACCTCCAATCCAGACACCTTGGATCCTTTCGCCGAGATCTTTCCACTCAGCTCTCCACCCAGAGGCTCCCATGGCACTTGACCAAGAGCAATCAAAATATCTTTGAAATTCAAACCGACAGCAGAAACCTCAATCTCGACGTCCTCATCCTTCAGAGATTCCTTCATTTCTTGGTTGTCCTCGAAATTAAGCGAGTCCAATTGGCCAGGAGTTCCAACAGTCAACCTCAGCGGACGATCTTTCTGCTTCAAAGGCTGTCTCTCAACGGAGCCACCGAACATTTCACGATCGATGGTACGATTCAATTGCTTTGCCAAAACAAGACGGGGAATTTGGACCATACCATCCGTCTCAGCGAACTCCATTTCCGTTCGAAGCGAGGACGAGATCGTGTGTACAAATGTCGATTTGAAGACTCTGAGGATTGCTTCAGTGGCATTCGTCTGGTCTTTTCCGACCACCTTGCCAAGGTCGAGTGTGACAATGCGCATACCGGTTTCCGAGCGGACTGTTCGCGCCAGGCCAATGGCCATACTTGTGTCTGGATCTCCACATGCAAGATTGGCATCTTTGACAACCCAAAGGACGCTATGAGCTGTTGAGAAAATGCTTTGCATTCGACCGAATGTGTCTGGCCCCAGACGACGCAACACGGGTCCATTGAGTTCTTCCAGGAAGATGCAAGTCTTGTTCTGCAAATCTGCCTCTGCGACACTCGCGACGACTGGCTTCTTTCTCGTAAGAATTTGAACTTCTTTCTTCAGATTGTCCATGTCAACCCCGAGAGGTATGCCGTCACACACAATCACCACTTCTTTCACGTCGTCTGGGACATCCGAAACGGCTGTCGAGTACATCATACTGCCGTTTTGCTCCTTCTCGCCAGGAAAGTCTTGCAAGCTACAATCGATGCCAGAAAATCCCGCTCTCAATAACCTGGTGCTCCATTCCTCCTCGTCCATGACAGGCCCTTTTTCGCGACCTGGACCTTCAGCAAGCCACCACCCAGGCAATGTAGCAAAGATCAAATGCTGGAGCTGAGTCATCGTGACCTCCAACAGCGCCAATTTACCGCCTGGCTTGAGGAGCTTCCGCACATGCTTGAGCGTGCGATCCATATTGGACGTCGCATGCAGAACATTGGCGGCGATGACAAGATCATACGTCTCCGGTTTGAAGCCTTGATCCTCTGGGTCTTTCTCAATGTCAAGCTTGGCATAACTCACAAGACCGCCCCAAGGCTCAAGCTTCTTCCTGGCGTTCTCAAAGAAGCCAGTGGAAATGTCAGTGAAGGTGTAGTTGACGAATCGAGCCATCTTCCCGTCACATCCACCAAGCATCTCGAGAGTGGGAACGGTCGTACCAGCTGTACCGCCACCAATCTCGATAATGTTCAGGTAGGGGTTTTGGTGACCGAGGAGATCTACAAAGCGTTGATTCCTCGCATAACCGCAATTCAGTGAGGCATTACTGCGATACCACCTGCTCAGTAACTCATTCTCAAACATGATCGATAGAGGATCTATCTCTTGGCGACAGATGGCCGGCAGCGCTTCGCCCATTTTGCAAAGGAGTTCTCCCGCAGGCCCCAGCTGCCGTACTTCCAATAGGAATCTATCCTTGGCAGCTTCATCCAGAGACGTCCACTCTGGGGTCTGCATGCGAAGACCATCACCTTGAAGGGCAGTCTCATGCTCAGACTTCAGCCAGCGATACATCTTTTGGTGGCAAGTCTGGAAGGTCTCGATTTCCTCCTGCTTGATTTCTGCAATGGCTCGTTCGGTGTAGTAGAACGCAGCCTGCTCGAGAACGTCAAAGCTCAGCTTTTCCTCCTCGGTGATCTTGTCTTGTCCAAGAAGGTCCACAAACTGTTTGGTGGTTAGAAGGTCAATGCTAGGCCTCCATATCACGTTCGCGCATAAGTCATCTTGCCTGGTTTCCTTCAACTCTGCTTCATTGTTGGAGAGCATCACCAATTTGAGCTCATCGATCTGCATGGTGGGTTTCTCCTGGCTGGCACTCGTGACAAAGCCTGATGCGCAGATCTCGTTCGTTGCTGGAGTCGTTCGGAAATAGCTCGTAAAGTCACTCCCAGCCTCACCACCAAAGCCATGCGAAATCGCTAAGCGCTTAATGGACGTGGGTACAAATGCCTGCTCTAGATCCTCCTTGCCATCGGTAAAAGCCGGAAACGAGGCCTGACAGCAGGCATCCAGTACGACGGGATGGATGATGTACTCGCTCTCGTAACCATTTGGCATCGTCTTCTCAGTATCGGGTGCGCGGACGGTACTGATTGCCGACTTGACGCCGGCGTCGACCCCAATGAGACCTCGAAAGGTGGGGCCATATTCGATGCCACCTTTGGAAAATGTCTGGAGGAAGTTGTCCCAGTTGACCTTTATCTGGCATTCAGCCCTCAGAGTTGCAGCCTCCTCCGGAAAGCGTTGCTCTGGAGTCCTCTCAGACTCGTTGCGATTGAGAGGGTTGACCTGATCATTCTTCTGTAATGAGATCTGTCCTCTGCAATGCTCCGTCCAGCCTTTGTCAGCTTCCCAAGAGGCCACGCGAAACTCGTCCCACACGTCTGACATCTCCTTCGAGCTTTGTCTGTATGGCTTGAACGTCGTCATCATCTCAACCTCGGCATCCTCGCCAATCACCAATGCTCTGGCGGCGATAACGTCTCTCAGAACATACTCGGCATTTGCATACGTCTTGAAATCAAAATTCTTCAAGATGGCCTTCTGGTGGGCAGCCTCGATGGCCATTACCAGGTACCCGGCGAGGGGGAAGACGCTGTTGGACTGTACCCGATGATCACGCAACCAGGGAGTCTGCTCGATATCAAGGACATTGCGCCACGTTGGTTCGAGGTCGCTGTAGTCGGTCGTCAGGCTACCGAGAAGATCATGGCGGCGGAATTGGCGAAGGCGATGATTGCGGCTCACACGCGATTCATACCAGTACTTTTCTGTGTGCTTCCATGCGTACGAAGGGATATCTGTCAGGACTCTCGGCTTCATTGCGCCTTTCGAAACTTGATTGACAGCTTCAAGTGCAATGCCATGGCCATGCATGAAGATACTGGAAGCGGTCTGCTGCAACTGAAGGACAGCATCTTTGTTGCGGATCAGAGTTGCAATGTATTCGGTACTTGCTGCCTGAGACCCCAGGCCCTTCAGCGTTTGTTTGACAGGCCCTTCAAGCGCTGAGTGGGGCCCTATCTCGATGAGCACAGTCTTTTGAGGCTCTGCGCTCTCTTCTACCGCCATTGCTTTCTGTAAGGCTTCTAGTGCTTGCTCGAATTGAACGGGTGCGGTGAGGTTGTTGGTCCAATACGCTGCATCCAGAATGTTCGTACTAACCTCGTGGCCGGCAAGAGCAGAGAAGAAGCGCACTTTGCCCTGCGACTCCAATTGGAGATGGGAAATTGTGGCATGATACTTCTCAGCCACCATCTCCATATGACGGGAATGGTATGCCATGTCAACTTTCAAAGCTCGGTTGAACAAGCCCTTGTCGTCAGCGCGAGCAGCAATCTCAGTGATGGCAGCGCTATCTCCTGAGATTGTCACGCTGGATGGACTGTTTACACAAGCAACAACGGCTTCGACCTCGTCATCAAGATCGTCATCAACCTCCTGCACCAACGTCTGAGCCTCTTTTTGGGAAGCGCCGACCGCCAACATGGATCCATGAAGTTCGGGGTGTTCTGTCCCAAGATTCATCGACGCCACTCCACGCTGGTAGGCCAACAACATTGCGTCTTCCAGACTCACAGCCCCAGCTGCGAAGGCAGCTGCAATCTCGCCGCTCGAGTGGCCAACGACTGCTTGCGGTTCGACACCCCATGACTTGAGTAAGATGGTGAGCGCGACTTGAATCGCTGAGCATGCCGGCTGGCTGATGACTGCCTCCCCCAACCGTGATCTCGAAGGCTCTGTGGAGAGTTCCTCCAGGAGAGACCACGAAGCGCCCAAGCTCTTCAAGCAGGCATCAGCTTGACGCATTGCGCTGCCAAAGACTGGATAGTTCTCCATTAGTTCTTTGCCCATGCCAAGCCACTGAGCACCTTGACCGGTGAAGACGAAGCAGATCTTTGGCTCTCTGATAGCTCTGATGGCTTTGGGCTGCTCGTCGCGGAGTGTTTTGGTCAATGCCTCTATAGTTGGAGCGGGTGTAGCAATCCGCCAGGGGTAGTGCGTCCGCCGTGAAGCCAGCGTGTACGCCACAGACTCGACAAAGTCCGGGTTCTCTTGGGCATTCTTGTTGGAAAGGTACTTGACCAATCGGTCCGCTTGGGTATTGAGGGATCCTTCATCTTTCGCTGAGAGGACGGCGATTTGGCTCGATAAATTGCCAAGCTCAGCCAGATCCCCGTTACTATGGCCATTGGACAAGCCGTTGACATGATTGTCCGTCAAAGTCTTCAATTCCGGGACCTGCTCAAGGATGACATGCGCGTTTGTTCCACCAAAGCCGAAATTGTTGACGCTTGCTCTCCTCGCCTTATTTTTCGTCTTCCATGGATGACTGTCCTTCGCAACTCGCATCCCCCATTTGTCGAAGTGCAATTTCGGATTCAGCTTATCGAAATTACCCTGCGGAGGAATCGTACATCGTTCCAGCATCTCTACGGTCTTGATCACACTGGCAACGCCACACGCTCCCTCCAGATGCCCGGCCTGGCTCTTCAAGCTCCCCACGAAAAGTGCCTCCTCTTCTCTCGGACCAAACACCTGGCTAATCGCTTCGGTCTCGATCGGGTCACCCACCGCCGTCCCCGTGCCATGCGCCTCGACATAGCTGGTCCTTTTCGGATCTAATCCTGCCCTCTTATACACGTCCCTCATCAACTCCTCCTGCGCTTTCCCATTTGGGTAGGTGATTCCCTTGGTCCTTCCGTCCTGATTGATGCCACTACCTCTGACCACAGCCCGGATCGGGTCACCGTCTCTCCTTGCCAACCCCAATGGCTTCAACACAATCGCCACGCTTCCCTCACCCCTCCCGTAGCCACTCGTTGCTCTCTCATCAAACGCATAACTCCTTCCCTCGGGACTCAGCAACTGGCTCTTACTCAAACTCACAAACGTATCTGGTACGACATTCAAATGACACGCCCCAACGATCGCACCCTCGGGACAATCGCCTGCCTTGATGCTCGTAATGGCGGTGTGCATCGCGCTCAACGCGCTACTGCAAGCCGTCTCGATGGTCATGCTCGGTCCTCTCAGATCGAGGAAATAGCTGATCCGGTTACTCAATAACGCCTCCGCGGTTCCGGTTCCGTGGTACATTGGACAGGTCTCCGTGTCTCGCAGCAGATGGACCGAATAATCCGGATACGATGCGCCCGCGAAGACGCCCCATTTCTTGTTCCTCAATTGCTCCACCGTCAGGCCAGCAGATTCTATGGCTTCGTATGCCACTTCCAACAAGAGGCGATGTTGCGGATCCATGGCAGCGGCCTCGTTAGCTGTGATGTTGAAGAAGCCTGCGTCGAACAATGAGATGTCTTCAGTCAAGAAGTGAGCACCCTTGGCGTTGAAAGCGCCACGTTTGGAGGGGTTGGGATGGTAGAATCCATCAGTAGAGAAGCGATCGATTTCGGACATGGGAGTGTAGCCGTCCAACTTGGAGAGGAGCATGGTCCAGAGGTCAGAAGGGCTGTGGACGGAGCCAGGTAGGCGGCATGCTGTGCCAATTATGGCGATGTCGGTGTCCGAGAGGGGGGGCTCTTCGGCTGGTGGGGAGGGGGTTGGCTGATCGGGTGTAGAGGTGGGCTCCGTTGCGTCTCCCATATTGGAGGTGAGTAGACGGCGAGTCTCAAGTGTCTCGTTGCTGCGTCTTTCTTGCAGTTCTGAGTACTTTCGCGAGCTTTTGCGAAATGTTGCTGTTGCTCCGCCTGGTCTTAGTGATGGTTATGTGCACTCTGGCTGTCTTGCTCTGGAATGGAGCTTTCAAGGGTCACTCAACCCATCAGGATAAACGGCAAAGATTTCAATCTCATGTTGGAAAATTTTTCAGAAGCCGAATACGTCCAAGGTCCTCTACAGAATCACAGGCAAGGCAACGATCGCCTTGGAGTATCTTCCGCGAGGCCTAAGACTTTCACTACAGAGCTCATCGCAGGTCTTGGTAACCTTCGCTTCATACTAGCTCAACAACTATGATTTTTCAGCTCCGTATCTTACGTTGCAGGTCAATCCTACACTGGCCCACAAACAACGACCCCACGATGGCACACCGGCTGCTGGGCCTAACGCTCCTGCATAATTTTCACACTAAAGGAAACCCCGCCTCGTCAGCATCATATGATGATGCTCTAGACATGCTCACGTTGGCGGCCTGAGACGTTTCACCCGCATGAATGTGACTACTACAGCTATATCCCTCATCCCCAAGTCCAGTCCATGAATATCACATCTACTCGCAGCTGCCAAGAACTCTCTCTTGCTTCACCAAGCAACGCAAGCATTGCCTCATTCCACCTAGCCTCCTCTAACTCACGCGTGCTGGTTTCCACGTGTCACACATGCGTCAAAGACAATTCACTTCGAATTGGCTGGGTACAATTACGCGACAGCGGCTATATCATGCGTTCGCCAGACCCAACGGGCCGGCTAAGCGGGAAACTGATGAGCCAATCGCGTTCTTCTGCAGATCTGGACCGAAAATTTTGTGTGGGGTTGATGCTATCATGGCGTTGGACGCCTGTTGCAACTTGCAGAGCTTCGTCACGCTGTGTGGAAGGATGTGCACTCACACGGCTTGGACAATGACCAGTCACCCTCTGCTTGCGTGGTGTTCCAACAAAGAAGTCTCCAAGCGGGATCATATGGCTGGACCGCTTGAAAGCAATAGAGTCGTGCCACATTCGTGCCTTGATACCTGACCGCTGTTCTACAATGACAGGGGAAGATCAGCCTTCCGGAGTACAAGGGACGCTCTCAAACTGACACGTTCACCACCAGGCGGGTCAACGATGCCCCTTTCCCTCTCTTCACCGCTTTCGAGCACCATCTGCTGGGCTATTCTTCCTCTCCTCGTAGCCTCAGGCCTCACCCCTAAAGACCACGACCCCTCATCCCAACTGCTCACCCTCCTCCCTAGATCCCCAACCCATCTCCCAACCCTGCCGCGAAGTTCTCACCTAACGCCCACCACACCCTCCACGTTCATGCCCTAACTTTTCACCTTACCTCCCCCGAGCTGAAGCCTCGCAAGCTCTCTCCCCACACTCCTAAGACCATCCCACCCGCCCAACCCAAACAAAGCCCCGCCCCCTTCCCTCCATTGCCTCCCTCAGTGACCCTCATCGGTACCGGCTATCGCAATGTCCTTCGATACCCTGACATCCCGTCTCACCTCCGCATTATCATCGTTGCTGCCCCCTTTTTCACGGGGTCCCGCTGAGGAGAAGCGGAAACGGAAGGAGGAAGAGGAGAAGGATAGGGAGGGAAGAGCGATCGAGGAATTGTTTGTAAGATGCAAAGATGAAATGCCGGAGAGGTGGCGGGGGAGTTGGTATATCGTTGTTGTGAGTTTCTATTTTTTTTCTGGAGTTCTTTCTTTCTGTTCTTTCCCAATCTCTTTTTTGTTAAGACGGGGGTCAGAATACGGAAAAGGACATGGTCATCAGCGAGGAGGACGGGGAATAATCATTCAATGAGGGTTCCCCTGTTAGAACCCGCGCGAGGAGTCGGGGGTTTGTGTATTGGCGTATGCGTGGGAGATGAAGCGGCTCCAGAAAGGAGATGTTGCATGCCATTTCGTTTTCTCCCGCGAAAAAGAAAAACACCCCTTTCTCACCCTTCGCCTCTATCAAGCCAATTTCTATCTCATCATCAATCTATTCCTCTTCAAATTCATCATCCATCAATCATCTATCCCGCCTCCCCGGTGTTCCCGGTCCCCCCCCTTTCCCTCATCCCCTTCCAGCTAACCAATCCTCCAGGCAACGACCCTCCTAGCAACGAACCAACCCCAACACCTCCGCAGCCTATACATCCACCTCACCCGCCCCTTCTCCCCTCCCCCMCCCCCTCTTTCTTCTGGCCAGGAACCCCTCGCCCCTTCTCCTCCCCCTTCTTCCACCGACATCGCGGAACGCGACAGGATAACGCTTCGCCTCCGCGACACCTGCCAGAAAGCCTGGATCCTCACGGGCATCGCCCCGGTGCTCGTGGGGATCGCGGCGTTGGCGCAGGGGGAGAAGGATATGGGCTTGTTTTACAATCAGGATGGGGTGGAGGAGGGAGGGGTTGCGGGGTTGTCTGAGCGGTGGTGCGTCCTCCTTCCCCTCCCTACCTCTTTGCGCGCTACATCAGCCTGCCCCGCTTCCCCTTCCTCCTCCTCCTCTCGTTGCAGATCTTCCTTAATTCCTCTTCCCTTGCCCTTTCCCTCTTCTTTTCCCACACTCCCAAATGAATTAGGTCACCCACAAGTCACTTCCCAGAATAGACAAAGCAGACACCAAAGCCCCACCTTTCTGTCGAACTGACCCGCTCCACTCCCCCCCCCCAACAGGAAAACCGCCCAGCTCAACGACGCCACCCTAGCCCGCGGCCAACGCTTCGTGAACTCCCTCTACGCCCACAACCTCGCCCCCACGTTCGCGAATGCGTGGTACGTATCCATCTGCCTCTCCTCCCCTTTTGCCCCCCAACCACCCGTCCATGCCCATCCCCATCCCCATCCCCATCCACCCACTCACCCCCCCTTTCACAATAGGGGCTCCCACCTCCCCGACGTCCGGCACCAACAAGAAGCCATAATCTACGGGCTCTTCCTCTCCGAGCACAGCATCCTCTGCGGGGAGGAAACCGAAATGGTCACGCTGGCGGGGCTGCTGTGCGGGCGCGTGGACGCGCCGAAGAAGTGGCATCTCAGGGGGTTAAGGCGGTTAGGGGTGAGTCGGGCGGAGGTGGAGGGGGTGGTGGGGGGGGTGGGGAGGGTGGGGGGGGAGGGGGAGGGGGAGGGGGATGGGG
>MSTJ01000549.1:0-10800 GCA_001956345.1 Ramalina peruviana
GTTGGTGTTGGTTTAGGATTTAGAGGGCCAATTCAGGAATGGAGGGAGAGTGGGTTGACGACGGGTGGGTAGGGTCGTTGAGGTTGTGGAGGTTGGTAGTGTTGGGTCAGGTTCTAGAGGGCCAGTTCAGGAATAGAGGGAGAGTGGATAGTGGGGGAGTTGCTTGTCATGAACGCCGGTTCATGATCGTTGACATTATTGTGTGGGCTAGCTGCAATTTGCCCCAGCTTTGTTGTTTGTGGACATGCCAGCTCCGTTACAGTGAGTAAATGCGTTTGGTGGGAATTGGATGCAATAATCATGMCTTCGTGCTTTACTAGCGTATTCCGTACATGGAAATGTATGAAAAGTAGGTACAGTAAACCGTCGCATCAGAGTCTCCCTCCCAGCTCCAACGCCCGAGATCTGGTTCATATCAAACAAATCGTCCTCAAGAGCTTGTTGCGCTCTTGACCTAGCGCTGCCATGGCATCGTCCCTTCCGTAGAATTCATTCCTCCACCCCCAATCCGCAAGCCTCTTCAGAACCCCTGCGACACGCTGTCTCGATCGACAGGGCGGTCCATCTCATGCACAGCAAAGACGCGTGTATTCCTCGGACGGTGTAGCTTTTCCTGCAGGTCCTCCCTCCGCAGCCTCTCCTTGGTCTCGCCTTTGCTGTTGCCCAACCTCCAGAGCATGAGATAGGCTACCGTGATGAGAACGAATGCTGCCATGAAGCCAATCATGACGCCGACTTCGTGCGCGGTACCTGGACCTGGGTGATATGGCCCCGCGGGTTCGTTGGGATTCTTGACCATGGTGGAACGGGGTTGATCAAAAATGTGACTGAGATCGACGAATAAGATGGGCCCAAGGGCTGCTTGTCGTTTTGGTAAGGTGCGAAAAGCAAGACTGGAAACGCTCTCAAGATCGCCGGATAACTCTAGCAATGCGCCTGCATGAGAGTGAGATACAATATAAAGCTTCTAAAGCATCAATATCATCGACAAGGCTGAGGGGCGCGGAGTAGCACACGCGATACTGTTTCGACGGCGGTCATTCGCTTGCCAGTATGATAGATCTCACCCTGTTCGACACTGCGTTACTGCCAGTTTTGAGCAGTTCCTGTGGGTCTTTTTGCTCAAATGTACACAAAGGTCGATCCCCAGAACGTTGATAAAGTCGTTTGGATTTCAATGTGCTAAGCCAAAAGCGGTCCTCGGGTGTTCAAAGATTTCGCGATGCCGGTTAATCCTTGGCAGCCGTTCTCCGGCCTCTGAATGTCCTAGAGTTCGTGTACTTGAAAGCACTTGTCATATCTTTGGGAGTAATGATCAGTGGATCAAAACTTAATTGGTTCCCGTACATATCATCTATCTTGAATCTAGAAAAGACTTCAACCCAAAGTTTCAAAGATTGGAAATCAATCAGAAGGAAGGGCAAGTGCCAAGGATTGACAAGCATCTTGCAATCGCTAAAAGGTGACGGGTGATATCAGAGCAGCGACAGATCCGAGCAAACGAGAGGCAACTTCCAACGTCACTCACATTGCTTGGTTCGCCGGGATCTCTTTCACTCCCTCAGAGATCTCGCGAGAAAGTAATCCAACATGTTATCGGTGCACCCTTAACTGCGCGCGATCTCAAAAGCGCCAGTGTCCCACCCTGAGGGCATCTCCGAAGATGCCGAAGGGTCGAGATCTGTATGGCAGATGAACGACGATGGGCTACTTCAACCTCTCCTTTGTCGCGGGGCTATTCCTAATAATCTACCTGAGCACCTTCGTCCTCTTTGCCATCATCCGCATTGCTACCGGCATATCCATTCAGCGAGTGGGCTATCTATCACTTCGCCGGATCGCATACACGCCCCGCGACGGTGTCAAGATAGAATTAAGAGGATTAGGCTTCCGTGCTCACAAGCCGACCTTCGCACAGCCAGCATGGATCACCCTCATCTTCGACGAATTCAAGGTGACGGTAGATGTCAAGGCGCTCGCAGCATCCTCCAGAACCAAAGCGGACAAAGTCAAAGCGGCTCCAAAGGCTCACCGGGCCCCCTCTTCATCAAGCTCGCCGAAGCCAATCTTACGTCGGAGAGACGACGACGCATCTGGGAGCCGAGCATGGAAAAAATTGACGGGGGTCAAAGACAGTTTGAAACGATTACATGAATGGGTTTGGTGGCTACGGTTGGTCTACATCCTGGCGCGCAACTCTAGCTTTGTCATAAAGGATGTTGGCCATGTCGAGCTGGGCACGGTCACAGCTCTCGTTGACACCAGGCGCAAGACGGTGGATCGAGGGCGACTCTTTCAACATAAAAAGATCCCTGCTGGCGACCAGAAACCAGCAGAATGGATGTTCTCTCTCAGAGGAGTTCTGCTCACCCCCGAGGGCAAGGGCTCCTTGGAGGTGTTGGACATGGCAACTCTGAACATTCATGGGCTGTTGTACACCGAACTGGCCGGCTTGCGAGACACGTCTATTGCGCTGAAACTGGGTCGAGTTCACATTCCGTATGACGACTTGATGACTTGCGATCAGCGCATTCAAGAGCTGCGCGATCAAGTGGCCGTGGCGACTGTGGAGAAAGACGCAGAGGAAGTCTCCTTCTCCGACATTGTCGCAGAATATGACCGCCCTGGGACCAGGGAAGCCAACATTGTGCAGACGGTCTCCGATTCGAAAGAATTCATCAGCTCCATCTTGCGCGGCGTCCAAGAGATTCAGATGGCTGTCAGCTTCGTGGGTATGACGAAGTCCATGTATGCGAAAGAAGTGCCAGATACCCCACTGTACATGAACCTCTCAATGAACGAGTTCGGCATTGACCTACACCGACTTGATCCCAAGAGCCCAGCTCATCGAATGTACTTTTCTGCCAAGGATGTTGCTCACCAAGCCCTCCTGGCTGCTATTTCCATTAGCCTGAGCCTCGATGATGGGCAGAAAAAGCCTGAACGAATCCTCTATGTGCCAATGGCGACAACAACTATCAAGACCACCTTGCCGTCAAAAACGGTGGCATTTTCCGAAGACAAGGATGCGTCCGAGAGGAACGCGAACATCCTGTTCGCAAACTTTGTCGTCACCTCACCGGCCATCGATGTTGATCCGAAGCATATGCCCCACGTCCTGGCTCTTCTGCAAGCGCCTGAGACCCATGCAGAGGGAGCGCCAAAGGAGAAAATCCGCTCTCATCACCTTCTGTCAAGGCTGCTCCCTAAGGCCGCCATCAAAATGTCTGTGCATGAGCCTGTCATTCGCATCACGCTGCCCCCTGCAGACCCCAAGCTCAAGGATACGGATGAGTATGATCTTCTCATCTGTGCAACTTCTTCCATCTCCCTTGACACAGAGTCATCTCATTCTTCCGCTGGCGAATTGCATTATGCCCTCACATCCGCGCTACGCTTGTCATCGCAAGAGCTATACTATCATACGGCAACCGGCAAGCGACACAATCTTCTCCTTACCGACTCTCTAGATTTGAAGCTTGAAGTCACAGCGACACCCGAGGTGTGCGTTGTAGCATCAGGCAACATTCAAACCTTCTCAGTACATATGACCCAGCCTGAAATCAGCTCGGGAGTCCGTCAAGTAGTCCAGCAACTCCGCTCGAGAGATTATGTGAAGAAAGGTCCCGCCCAGGCCTCCAAAGGGCCTGCGTTCTTACGGCAACTACCACCTTGGCTTATTCAATGCAGTTTCCAAGGTTCAGATTTCAGCGTTGAGGTTGCGGGCGTTGATTCAAAGATTTCGGAGGACATCAGGGGTCTCACAATGCAGTTGGAGTCATGGACCGCAGAATATAGAATTAGAAAGCCAGCTTCTGAGGAGAGGCCCCCATCAAGAAGACACATAAGCAAGAAGTCGACCGGGCTGGAGGAGCCCTCTATCGTCATTACGCCTCCGTCTGGTAAAGAAACTGCAACATCAAAAAGTACTGACGGTAGACGCCTTGCCATCCATCTCCGGGGTTTGGAGGCCTTCGTGCTTGACGACATGAATGTTCCGGAACAAGAGTCTTTATTGACATTGCCAAGATACGAGATTGCCTTTTCTACGTCAAGCGATCAGGAGGGTCCAGTATTCCACGTGCACTCGCACATTAGGGCACTCTATATTAATTACTCGCTGTATCGCTACTACGTGGTCATGGTGGCGACTGGGACTGTACGCAAGGCTTTCGTCTTAGATCGACCTTCCTCGGAAGATGCATCGTCCAAGTCTCCTGAGCCTGTTGGATCGCCAGGGAAAACTCCTGGTCATGTTTCCAAAGCAGACAGCCAAGAGCTACTGACGATCGACGTGAAGGGCGATTTCCTCCAGATAAAGGCAAGGATGCCCTCGGACCCGCCAATGATGCTCCAGGTGTTCAACTACGAGACTGGAAAGCATCGCTGGGCAAAGCCCTTCCTGAGAACCCGGCTCATACGTCTATTTGCTGAAGCACCCAAGATGCTTGCCTGGGCGCGCATCCTCACGGTCAAGACCTTGCGCGTTGACCTCCGAGTCATCAAGCGAAAACGTGGTGGAAGCATCATTCAGGAGCAGTACGTGGATATCGGGAACGACTTCATGCGCATCGCAGTGCCACACCAGCTCGTTCTGCACAAGGTTTTTGACAATTTGGTGAACGTTGCAAAAGCCACCGAACAGCTCCACCATCGATTCCAGACCGACAAGTATGACACTGTCCTGGAGAAGGAACCCGAGGGCCCGAAAGTCGTGCCACGGGTCGCGTTTCGAAGCAGATTTGCCCTCTTCGAGATCGAGGACGGCCCATTCGACTATAAGCTAGGTACGATCTACCGAATAGGTTTGATTGAGCAACAGCAAAGGCTTGCCAGAGAAGACGCCTTCAAGCACAAAAAGAGCCATCTGGAGAAGAGTTCCGCTAGGCATTCCTCACGATATCGTCATCATTCACAAGGCAACCAGCGTGACGGTCATAATCGGTCCGAATCCGAAGATGATCGCGGGCGAGGTCATCAAGCTTCCAGTGCGGCTCGCCGCCACTCGGAGTCACCACGGGGTCGCCGTTCCCGAAAGATGCGCTACAATCCTGATGGCAAGTGCGCCATGTCCAAAGAAGCAACGGTCTCGTTTGAGGAGGCATATCGGCGACTTCAGAAGCACAACGCACAAAGTTGGAAGAAACGGATAGACAGTGCCTACACTGAGCATTACCGCGGTCTGCGCGAGATTCGTGGCATATTCTGGGGGACGGATGACGTGCCCGTCGACGATGGCTCCGAGAATATACTTGCCCTTCCTGAACGACCTGGTCTGATGGCGACCCTTATCAGCGACTTCGCCGTTGTCATTGACAAGCCCTCATTTCCAATCAATGACTACCCCGATTTTCTGCATAGAGTTGGAAAAGGAATGCCCCGCGACATGAAATACTCGTTGCTCATTCCCATGAACATTCATATCGAAATGGGCGAAGCCCGTGTACAACTCCGAGACTATCCGCTGCCACTCTTGCACGTTCCGCACATGCGCCCGGGACAATCACCGCGCTTGCCAGCCTGGTCGATAAGGACCGACTTTGTGATTGCGGAGGAGTTTCGTGGTGAAGCTTCCACGAAGCATATTCAAGTCCAGGTCGTGCCACCAGAGCGGTTCGTGAGGTCAAAGCATCCAAAAGGTTTTGCCATCGACGTTCGCCGAACGGTCTCACCCGTCAAGACTTTTTCAGATGTCAGTATCGCTATCAATACCAGCGCACCTACCAAGATCACCTGGGGGACTTCTTTGCAGCCCGCTATTCAAGAAATGATGATGGTGATCGAAGGATTTACGAAACCACAAGTCGATCCATCGGATCGAGTTGGGTTTTGGGACAAGATCAGGCTCATTTGTCACTCCAGGGTCAACGTTGCCTGGACGGGAGATGGGGATGTCCATCTCAACCTTAAAGGTACGTTCTCCCTCTCCATGTTCCTTCGGGCACTGACTGTTTCTATCAGGCTCTCGAGACCCCTATAACGTCATTGGGCATGGCGCTGGATTTGTCATGGTCTGGCGTAAGGACGTACGTTGGAATTTGCATCAAGACGATGATTCTAGAAAGTTCATGACCGTCGATGCTGGAGAATACGTCCTGGCAATACCAGACTTCAGCCATGAAGCTCGAGAGCGTGCTTCCGTTTCTACGTCTGAGACTGACAGCATTTCCAGTGCTGGGAGCTACCAGAACAGCGCTCACTTCAAGAAGACTATCATGAAGCTCTCAGGTGATGTCAGGTGGATGGCCGGTCTCGTCTTCCAGAGAAATCTTCCAGATGGGGGCCGTTCATTCGACTTCATACCTCATTATGACGTTGTTCTAAAGACTCCCGATAAGATCGAAGGCTCAGATAAGCCAGTAGGTGTCCTCCCTAAGAGACCCCTTGGTCCTTTTACTGACCAGCTTAGACGTATGATGCCTTCAAAGGCTTTCGTAGCAACTTCATTCACATGTCGGTCGCAGTGGTTGCGCCAGTCAACAGAGACTGGAACACCAGCAACATAGAGCCATCCACTTTCTACAACTCCGTTCACTTGACGCCCAAATTCTTTACCCATTTCTTTGATTGGTGGTCTTTGTTTTCTGGCGTGATGTCCTTGCCCATACGCCAGGGTAAACTCTTTCCAGGCCTGGAAAAGTCAAGCAAGAAATTTGGGCGTCATCTCGCTACTTTCAAATACAACCTACTCCTGTCACCTCTCTTCATTACACACTTGTACAAGCATAAGGACGCTGAAGAGTACAATGAAGATACTGTCTTCGCAACGGGCCTCAAGCTCCGCCTAGATAGCTTCATGCTTGATCTTCATCAAAGGCGAGAGGAATTTGCAAACCCAGCAAAAGGTCGCTCAAAACAGATCAAGACCAGCGCAATGAAGATCAACGAAGCTCAGCTTGACTTCATCTCTGCAGATCTCCGAGCAATTTCGGCGAAGATTGCCGGGACGAATGTCGACTATATTAAGAATGCGAACGAGGAAGATCTAGCAAGCCTGCAGCAGCAAGCCAATGCTGCTGATCTCTCCAAATTTACAATTCCCGACCATAACTTCGACTGGGTCGACATGGACGATTTCAATGAATTAGACTGGATACTTCCCGCTGAAAGCAATCCTGAAACCGAGATCTTGCCCCTGGCCTACGCGCCTCGCTTCACCTATTTCCGCCAAACAGACCACCCGGGTAACATGGAGCAGCAGCAGCAGCTAAATCGATCTAGCCCGTTCGGAGATGAACCGACCCATCTTTGCATCATGTCGAAAGACAACGATCCTCGAAAGGTACAGGCCCAGCTCATCCGAGAGCGCTTAGGGAAGATGGAGGAGCAGCTGCACATGCACGAAAGAAACCTTGGACAACAAGAGCTGTATGCTATCCGCGAAATTAATGAGGATAGCGCACATCGAGATCGATATGCGTTGCTTAGGGAAGAGGGCGAAAGGTTGAAAGACAAAAAGCAGCAGCTTCAGACCATGTTAGATCGCTTGTTGTTCGCAGTTGAGAATAACAAGACCTGGGTGTCTGCGGCCGAAGATCCTCACAATCACGATTTCGAGGACGGAAAGTGGCCTGAAGGGATTGAGAACGAGTCACCAGGGCGGGTCAGAAGCGACTTCAATAATCGCTTCATCATTCACAACATCCAGCTTAAATGGAGCAACGCTCTACGCAACATCATCCTTCGCTATGTTCATCAAGTCAGTCAGAGGCGAGGTTTCATCTACTATCTGACTCGCCGGGCTGTGACTTTCATTCTTGACATTGTCGAAGAGCAGAACAAGCATAAACAGCGCCACACTTCGAAGGCTGCTTCATCCACAACGGGATCTCGAACTCCGCAGTCAGTGCCTACACCTGAGACCGAAAATGAGGACTCGGGTGTCAATGAAATGATAGAGGATCTTCTTAACAGCGGGAAGCAGTTCGTCGATGCTGACGATCCTCAAGAGACAGAAGGCCCTAGGCAGTCACATTCTGGACCTTTGGGTGATGATATCTCCGACGACTTCATGCCTCTCAACACCTACGATGTTCGTCTTATTGTGCCCCAAATCCAGTTACAAAGTGAGAAAAATCCTAAATCCGTGCTTTTGGTCACGGCAAAGACAATGGTCCTCCAAGTCGTTCAAATCATGGACAAGAATCGCATGGCAGACGATGTCAGCGGCTTGGTTCAGCGGCGTTTCTCCGTCGACATGGAGAGTATCCAGTTCTTCGTTACCTCGTTGAAGTTGTTGAGAGACTATCATGATATCTACCTTGGCCAGAAATACGGCACGCCAGCAGGCTCTTCATGGCCTCCTTGGGTGCCTTACGAGGTCAACTTCGACTTCGACTTGAATCCATTCGGATGGTCGCGTGTGGTCTCCAAGACATCGGCAAGCCTCCGCTTTGACAAGTACAATACTCTCCGACTCAAGTACAATGACGAGGTCGCAGAAGGCAAAGGCGAAAAGAAGGACAAGATGGAAGGCCCAGGCCCAGAGAGCCGGGTTGATCATCTCTGGGTCAACTTTCCTCACGTTCAAGCGACCTGCGATTCGACGCAATACTTTACCATGTATGTAATTGTACTGGACCTGCTTCTTTACAATGAGCCACTGGAGAAGGTTCGAAGTGAGAAGCTAGAAAAGATCATGCTTGCCTCGGACTTCAGTGATCTTCGGGGTGCACCTGAGATGGTCATGAATCTGCAGGCTAGGATCAGACGCCTCGAGGAGCTCAAGACATATTTTCAGATTCACAAGAAATATCTGGATAGACAAGGCTGGCTTGACAATCAAGCCATCGAACAGGACCTGGCAAATTGCGAGGATGAGCTCTTCTTCATCATGAAGGCCATCACTACCTCGCAGCGAAAGACGGATGATCGATCCGAGGCTTCCCAGACCATTCCCATCCTCAAATGGTACCTCTCGGCAACGGAAATAGTATGGAATCTGATGCGTCAGAAAGAGGAGCCTCTGGTCAAAATTCAATTCAATAACGCCCTATATGATCGAACGGACAATAGTGACGGGTCCAATCACAACAAGATGGAGATTGAGCAGATGCATGGATTGAACCTGCTGCCAAACGCCTTGTATCCTGAGATGCTTGGACCGTACCTCGAGAGTGGGAGGAAGATCATGGATGCTCGAGACCCAAAGATGCTCAAGGTCAGCTGGCATGCTCTAGAGGCCATTGCAGGTATTCCGGTCCTGGATCAGTTCGAAGTTGATTTGTTCCCCCTTCGTGTTCAGCTTGAAAGAGATCTTGGCCAGAAGCTGTTCGAATATGTCTTCCCTGGCATCAACAAGAAGTCCAGCGGGGAAAGTGGAGGCTTTTCGCCGTTCATGGTCAGGCAAGCTCTACCAAAGGATTCCGACGACGAAGATTCTGAAACGGACAGCACGGCACCCAGCATAGGCCAGTCACCAGGGCTGACCGGGCCAGAAGCAAATGGTCAAGCAAAGTCACCCCGACCCTCTTCGGTGGAGATGCGTCTTCGACCAACCACTCAGTATCCCGATCAGCATGGYTGGACGAGTTCGGTAGCGAAAGCAAAGACCAAACCTAACGAAGGAGGAGGCCATCACTTCAGACTATTCCACCATACCAACGCCTCGAGCAATTCCCAACATTCTCTACCCCGCCCTTCCTTTACCAGCTCGAGGCGTCCGTCCCAAGAATCACTTAAACCCTCCCACCGCGATGGCTCCTCGACATCCCTCTCCACTATGAACGGTACCRCCTCGACCACGTCCGAGAAACACAAATCCCGTTTCACGCTCCATCGCTCCAACACCAACGCCACAGTCACCAAATCCCACAAAGGTCACCACAATCATCACAACAAATCCAAAAACAGCAAAGACGGCGACAAATCCGACGATCTCTCCCTCATGCTCTCCCGCGCCTCCAATTATATGACCCTCGCTTACGTACGCATCCCCTCGGTCGTGCTCTGCCTCTCCTACAAGGGTCGTGGGGACCGCAATATCGAAGACGTGCACAACTTCGTCTTCCGCATGCCCGTGCTCGAGTATCGCAACAAGACATGGTCGAACCTGGACCTTGCCCTGAAATTGAAAAAGGATGTGATCCGCGCCCTGATATCCCATACCGGGGCCATCATCGGCAACAAACTCGTCAACAAGCGGCCTAACAAGATGCAGCAGTCCCGACTCCGCGAGCTCGCCAGCAATTCGAGCCTGCTGCCGAGTACTGCCAGCAGCAGCAGCACCGCAGGCCACGCCACCCCCAGCAGCAGCACCGCCAACCGCGACACCAGCCCCGCAGCTGGGGGGAGCAGGGGACGCGAATACCCTCGCAGCGAACTCAGCCGCACCGACAGTTTCGCCAGCAGCCTCTCCCGCCACGCCTCAGGCCTTCAAGCGAGAGCAGCCAGCGCGTCGAGGTCGAGCGCATCCATCCCCATGTCCGAGGTCGAGTCACAGCAGAGCGAACCCACGCCAGGTCCATCAGCAGCGGTCCTCGGCGAAGGGGAATTGACACTCCGCCAAACGCTCGCCAGGAGATTCACCAATGAAGCACAGCGGTTGAGGAGGGTGGGGACGAATGGGAGCGGGGAGGGCAGTGGGGAGGGAGGGGACGAGGAGAGGTGAGTCTTACCCCCCTTGACGTCTTTTAAATTTGCATGGGTTTGGGAAGGGAAGCTAACGTTGCAACTGGTCCCAGTCGCCGGAAAAGCGTGCTCCTGCTCGGCAAGAAGATCCTCGGCAAAAGCGGTCTGAACCAGTAGTGTGATTGCCACCATTCCAGCCACATCCTTTTGGACTCTCCACCAAACACTTCG
>MSTJ01000550.1:0-10756 GCA_001956345.1 Ramalina peruviana
ATGGCCTTGACTTTGCTGCGTGGGGTCAATTGCGTTGTGGGTAAGTCCTGTTGCACCAAATCGGTCGAGGAAATTTGCGACATTTGATCGAATGCTACCAGAGGCGACTGGTGAGTTTCTGAGGTGTCCATGGCTCGTTTCAAGACTCAATGGCAGCTGTCAATACCCTCTTTGGTTCATCCACTTTGCGTCTTGATGTCTGGTGATTTGAGAGCGCGTTTCAGACGCGTCCTTATCTTATCGGTGGGTGGGTGAGCGGGTCTAGCGGAGCTGGGAAATCGTTGTTCCGATCGATGAAGAATAGGGGCTCCAGGAGTATTGACAAACGTAATCGCTCTTGGAGACCTTGTCAGCTCTGGACCGGCGATGCTGAAGAGGGCCATATTAATGTTGCTGAAGGGAGTAGGCTGGCGCGAGTCTTTTTCGTCTTGACAATGCAGACTAGCTCGTACTGCTTCTCTGTGGTTGACGTCGCGTTAGTGCCACATCTCTCCATATGGTCGCCGTCGTTCCCAAATTGCTTCTTCCGACGGTTTGAGAGCGCGACTGCCTGTCTTGACTCCGCTGCTATCGCAGATTTTTCCCAAATACCTTAGGTCTTGTCGCCGCCATCCCACGTTCACACTGCAGATCTCAAACATCACGGACTCTAAAGCTTCTCTTGTTCCATTCACTTTTTCCTCAAGCAACTCCTCAATCATCCCTATAAGCTCATTTGGTGTCATATGACATCCTCTCCAACCCAGCTCCCTATCTCGTAGGTCAAGCGTCTTGAGTGATCGTGGCAACTTCGATACCAGTGACAGGTCGCTGGTGCCRTGCCAGCCCACCAGCATCATGAGGGGGAAATAGAGCCGTTCCAATTGCTCGCATCGCTCCAGGCTCATCGTGAGACCTTGGAAAGGCCCGTTGGCCAAGCCTGGAACATCAAGCTGGCTGACCGTAGCATCAAAGTTTACTCGCAGGTAGAGCCATCTCAGCGTCTTGGAAACCAGCTCAATCGCCCTAGAGAGACTTCTGAGGTCGACCATTTGCTTTTCGATTTGATGCAGCTCAAGTCCAGGCGCATTGTAGCTGTATACGAGTCCTCGGAGCGGCGGAGAAGATCCGAGAATATGTTCGAGCACTGAGGGAGGGCTGTAGCACCGGGGAAGCTGTAGCAAAGTCAAATTTGTTAAGACTGGCCGTTCCGCTGGCAGTGTCAGTGTGCCTTGTGGCATGGCAGGGAAGTTGATRGCAGCTGTTACCAGACTGGGGAGCTCGAAGAGGCGAAGGAAGTACCTCTTATGCCAGGAGTGTTGATCSTGKTCACAGCCAGATTGTGTGAAGGAGCGCCCGTCTAGAAGCACTTTTTGCAGCTTAGGAAAGCTGTYASGCAACAAAAACAACCCGGCTAGGCAGCGGAAATCGACRAAGAAGCTCTCCAGGCACAGTGCCTCGAGACCTGGGAGGAAGGCGAGGATCATGGCCACGCTGGCCCCAACATCACCATTGGCGATCTGGTGTTTCCAGAGATTTGGTAGATGTTTGTGAGCTTGCGGAAGATGATACTCAACAGTGGCCATGAACGAGCTGGGGAGGGAGAGGGGAAAGCCGAGTACCGGTTCGTAGCGAGGAGCATTTTGATGACATTAAAACCTAATATGCTTTACGAAAGAACCATATGTGGGCCTCTGTGACAAGGTCCGGAGCAGGAGATAGGATGGCGGCGTCCGTCTGTGGACGTTGTATTCCCAATGAATCTCTTCATAGGTGTATTGCAAGGCTAATTCGTGAAATTTCCGACAAGTACGGGATAGACGTGACAAATCTCGCGTATTCAAGAACGGGATAATAAGAAGAACCATCTCAGGAGCGATAGTGCTCAAAGAGGCTGCCATCGTGGAGGCAATGTAAAGCGAATGATGTCGCAAAACTTCAGAAATGACGGAATATCAACAAACGTGTGACACATTGCCTAAATTGCCATACCTGCTGCTCCTCCTTATCCTTAGGCGGGTATACTGCCCGGTCTCCTGGGGTGTGGAGACTATGAACCCCTCGCAAATGCGCCTCCAACTGAAATTTCGTATATGACTTCGTGCTTGAGCACCCGGCATAGGAACAGCGAGTCGGATTGTCGTCAATGTGGTATCTCCGCTTATGTACCGCGAGGGTCATATCGTTCTTGAATACTTGGCTTTTATCACAATGAGGCCAGGTAACACGTGCTTGCTCCATATGCTGGTACTTGTAGTAAGTCGTCCTAGCCCCCTTAGTCGCAAATTGTTTCCCACATCCACTATCTTCATGTGTAAAAGCCAGACTCTTTGAAGCCTTCTTCTATAATTTTTCAGCGAGAGCCTGGTTGCAGACTCCTTCATAATAGTTTCTGTCGGGGTCGATTGGGCTGGTATACGGACAGCCCGGTGTGATTTGACACTTGAAGAGATAGCGGACAACGGGCCCGTATGACCCTTTACTCAACTCGGGGGGTGGGATCCACCCGAGAGTCTTATGGGAATCTTTGACGATATTGATGGAGGCGTAATAGTTGAGGAAGTCAACAGCTACATTAGCTGTATTGCTTGAACCATCTTGCTCGATAGCTTTATCCACCATATTGTCTATAGCCTCTTCTTCATTCTCCTCTGAGTTCAACAGCTCGTCCAAATCTGTTTGACCCCTTGCATCGAGGACCTCCGTTCCAGGATTCTCTTAGTCGGAAAGGACTGGCGGTCTACTGATAGCGCTGTTGGGGGGGCTGCTGGTTTGCAGATTTGTCGACTTGGGTTGAAGAGCCGCTCTCTCTGTCATAGGCGCCCTGTCGATAGTCGCCTCCGCCCTGGCTTTGGCCACTCTCTCTTGCCTTAATCGCTTCTTCAGACTAGATATCTGATTGTCGTTGGTCATGTCGATCTGGATGCCATGTTCAATTTGGAATCTGTCGACTTCCGCGTCGGCGATAGGTGCGTTGCGAATACTAATCAAGGAATCCAAAGTAGATTTAGGTTGCCGAGAATGTACGAATTGGTTGTCCGCCCGAAATTTTAGTACTTAACATCGACGTCTCCAATATAGATGTCGGTAATTCCCATATCCATAGCTCTCTTAGTATGGCCCAGGGATTGCCGTACTAGGTTGGTACTCACACCATCAGCTGATGCTGGAAGATAGGCCATATCTTGAGCAATACCCCTTCGCAAAGACATTGCCTTTGGATTGGCTACCAGATTCCCTACTATCGCAATACTGCGGATCGAAGCTCGTAGTTGCGTTAAAGTTGCCGCTTTACTAAAATGGAATCCCGTCATATGATTCAGGTTCGCGATGACCGGGTAATCGGGATGGGTCCAGACTACCTTTCCCTGTCCGGGCGAGGCAGCATGATCCAGGACCTCTTGTAACGAACACCCATATACAAGACCATTCCTCAAGGCGTGAATTATGAGGAGTGCGAGAGGACAGACGTGAACATATGCAGGATCCGATATAGGCCTCATGAATCTGACAACGTCTTTGTTCCTAATGTTGAAAACGCCAAAGACAAGCCTAACGCCGCTATCTGTTAGCTCCATACCAATATTACGAAGACATCATGCATTGATCCGTAATAAGTGGTCCAACGAGCAGTATAACAATGTTTCCCATAATTGAGTCGTAATATCTATGCATTTCCAAGCGAAGGAAGTGACTCTAGGTCCTGTTTAGTCGATAATCCTATGTGGGAAGGCCACTACAATGCGTTGTGACATTGTGTCTGACCGACTCAACATGACACTACAAATACAAAAGGATACCATGCTAGCAGCCCGTAGGTTGAACCCCAAATGACATAGCTTCATTGACGAACGTGCTTGGCTTCTTGTCTCAACAACTGCTTATTTATTTTTCTACTTTGTTACCAAAGACTGACAATAAGTATTCGTCGGCAAAGTTGGTGAGAAAGAGGCGCGAAAGTGGTCGATTGCCTTTCTTTATGACGAACTCTAGCTAGAGTCAACTCATTATATCTGTTCGTCTAGGGTTACCACCTTCGGCTATGCTTACGAACCAGTCTGATCTTCCTAGACATTTAGTCATGGTTTTCAAGAAGCTTTGAAGACAAAGTATGAAGATCACGCCTGATGATGACGTGATCAGCAGCGCCATTTCGCAATTAACTGCGCCAGCCCCTGAACATCTAGCTTTGAATCATCACCAAATCGGTAGTCAAAAATGATTTGAGTAGCATTAGATACTCTTCTGAAACCAATGGGTCTCGAGATCCTCGGAATTGTATTCATGGGCTGAACATCCTTTTCTAAGACAAGAACGCAACGTATTACCTTTCGCATGGCCTGGCAATCGGATCATCAATCAAGAGCCGGGAAACCATATGATGGGCACGAAGGCAGGCTCGATGCTGTTTTACGGGATCCTCAACCTCAAGGCTTGACACATAATCGCTGCACTTCATCTGCAGAGATCTCGGAACCGGATGCATACATAAAGGAAATCACCGAATTCTTGATACTTATTTCATCCCCACTCGGTGGCCTCTATCTTCAACCTGTCAATTCATCTCACACGCCACTACAGGTGGAAGAGACATGTAGATCTCATGTCTTGAGATAGCCTCAGAACCGACCAATAAGTCCCAAATTTTAGTCAATTGCATGTAACGCTTTCAAGCCGGCAGTTGCTACCTCTATGATCCATTCGAAGCAGCTTTCATTGAGCCTGGAAACAGTTTGCTGCTCGTCCTTATCATTCTCAGAGTCCACGACATTCTATCTCGAGTGGCAATCATCTCCGCCTCGCTCACCCCTGTCGACGAGGCTCTGGCCTCTAAAATCTAGGATTATATCATCCATGATTAGAAATATGACACATCAGTATTTTCAGCGACAAGGAGCAGCACTCTGTTTCCAAGGAGGCAATCCTTGCACGACACCCAATTTTTGGATGAATTTTTGGGTGACCTGGTCATGGCAGCTCGATTGCTTCTATTACATATAAGAGAAGGACATGGAAAATATGGCAGTACACGCAACATAAAATACCACCAAATACAGTGTCTTATGGATGATTTAGCTCAACCAAGGCGCTGTCAAACTGTGCTGCGCTGTTCATCTCAAGGTGCCTTGGATGAAGGGATTGTCCCATTTCACGAAAAGGGCACCAGGAGGCTGTACAGAGTCGCAAGCAAGCACTCAGAGATATTCCTGGTATTCTGGTCGCTGATTCACCGATGAAGGATATGCACCTCTCTCCCTCCACCGTTAAAGGAGGCTCAGTCTCGGGTTCACCAAACAAAGTCTAGCCAAACACGTTAGACCTTTAAGCAGGAGCTTCTTAGGATAGGTGCTACCTAAAGAAAAAATTCTGATGTTTATTACACTCTCCTATTCCGGTGGTCAGCGTCCATTCTTGTTCACTCGGTCTGACTAATTTATGCGAAGTCTTCGTCTAGTGGCACACGCTCACAATGTACAAAGCTTGCGAACTCACATTTGGTATGTAGAATGAGCTCTGGGAGAGGATCTATACCTGGCCAGAAGGGTCAATATTGACTCCTATCGTTTGTCTAATTGCCAAACTGACACAGACTTCACGGAATAGGTCATGGGAGACGACCTCGGATTGTAAAAGAGATCCGCAGAAGAAGGCTCTCCATTTTATACTTGCTTATGGAGGCACTCTCTTCAAGAGCATCCTTACTCCAACACGGTCTGTCATAATTTTCGAAAGAAATCTTGAGAAGTTGTTTGTAGGCAAAGGCAGCTCCAAAGTTGTGTTAGAATCGGATGCTACTGATGTCTTTGTCTTTCTTTTGTGTAGGCGCGTCAGGAAATGCGTGTCAAAAAATACCCGAAGCCAAGGCAGGAAGACCAGGGATACGAGCAGCATGGCTATCTTAAAGAAGCTGCTGCTTAGCGCATGACAACTTGCCACTTCGTTGGTGGGACGAATTCTAGTTGCTAGTGATGATGTGTACTTGACCTTTTCCAGTTTCGGAAAAGGGGCTAATTTCCTCTGGTAAATGTTTCTAAGCATTGATCTCTTCGTTGACAAGATAGTTGATCAAGAATTACTTGGCTTTGAAAATGAAAGGAAGAGAAAGCCAAGACTCTCATCGAGGAGACAGATAAAATCGCTGATATTTTCAGAAGCCACCTCGCTGGTGAATGTCCCGTTCGAAAATAATTCCGGGCGAGGACAGCTTCCACAATGGCCTACAAAGACATCACAGGACGGGATGATACTCGCTCAAGCAGGGTGCCCGCAGAAAGCTTCTCCTCCTTGTACCTGGCTTTCCTCACTGTGCTCCAACGGCCCTTTCCACACGTTTTTGATCATTGTCGAAAGGTCCAGGTCACTACCGATCATGTTCCAGATAAAAGACGTGTGTTCATTTTCTAGAATGTTGACGGAAAACTTCCCTAGAGAAAGCTCTTGCCTGAACCTGTTCAGCATGGGAGGATATGGTGGCAATCGAGAAGTTGGACGTAAGAAAAGCGCCAGGCTGAGGCTCTATTGTCCGAGTCTGGATACACTGACAGTAGACTCTGGTGTCGAGTTCAATGAACAGACAGGTCACTCGAGTTTTTGAATGATTTCGAATGACTGGTAGGATAGAATGAGTCTCAATGTGTGGCAACGAATGAAATGCGTGAACCTTAGACTGCACTTGTATAACCGCGTCGGCATTCACCAGTAGCTGCCTGATTGCACCTTATCCATGATTTTCACGAATCTGCTGTACATACTCTTCGAATGCTAGACATCGAGAAGTCACCCGACGTTCTTCATGGTCGTCGAATTAGGGTTTGAGATAGGGGTCAGAGGCGCCCAACGGGCCGATGCAAGGAGATGCTTCAGGGACCCCGAATGCATGCCTCCTGAACGTCGTCTGCAACTGAGAGTCGAGCATGGATCACTGTGCTGATTTTCGTAAGCAGAAGCTCATCTGTAGACTACTGGGTTCAATGTTGAAGCTATGAGGGCTCCTTGAATTGGTGACCGACCTAGGCTTCACGCAATTCGGACCTGATATACGGTAAGAAGCCTTTCGGGGATGCTATCCGATACCATCAAATTGCTTCTGGATCCATCAAGCAAATAACATTAGTACAAGGCGAATGTAGAAGGGTGCAGAGGCAACCTGCCTTCACATTCCAGAGCGAATGATCTATGTTTAGATATGTGGAAAGGCTACCGGCTTCCTGGAACGCATAATAAGTGGGAACGATCCAACGACAGGCCTATAGTGGCGATTCTCACCGCTTATTAACCCTGATATGTCCTACAATGCTCAGCGAAGATAGGGRCCCTCTGTGAAAGAGAATCGAGTARGACTTTCAATGCTGTAGAAGAGATGGTAGCTCGTCGAACCAAGAATAAAATGTTTGTATCATAAGGTAGGTTGTGCTAGCCTCTAATGCCTATTGTTCCACTTGTTTTGCCTAGGGTTTTGCCCCTTCGCGTGATTGCTCCATCCGTCCCACACGGTTTTTGACCTTGTGTAAACAACAAGTCTATCCAATTCGCTGGAAGTAACCTTTCTTAGCATTACATTCTCCAGCACGTCTTCCTTACCAGCACTACATTGTAAAAGCACGCCTTCCCTTCCAGCAATACWTTCTGAAAGCATGTCCTCCCTACCAGCACTACTTTCTCAAGGCATGTCTTCTTTACCGCCTGCATTCAGGGAGGAGGTCCAGCAACGTTGGCGCGATGACCGCATAGACGACTCAGTCGCTCAAYATTACTTGGAGACATTCACCCGCGCGGATTCCGATGCATTTGGCGAGCACAGTGGGAGATCATTAGGGCTAGAAGATATCCTCAAAGAAGATGGCGCAGCGCCGTTCGACCAAATCACGAGTTGGCAGGGCTGGACTCCTCTTCAGTATGTCGGAGAAGGGGCCTACGGCTCGATCATTCTATGGGAGAATCGCCTTGCCGACGGAACAGTGATGAGGGCGGCCATCAAAGAGGCGACATGTTCATATTTCTTCAAGGATTATTGCGCAGAAGCAAGTTTGACCAAACGTCTGAATCTGGCTGGATGCAAGAATGTGGTGCAGGTCCTGGCTTGGGTGTTCCTTCCAGCAGATGCCCACAAACTCCAAGATGAACCAAAGCACAACATTGCATATGAGTTTGCGGAGTACTCTGATTTGGCACAACTGTACAGGTGGTATCAGAAGGAGGGTCTCATTTTCCCAGAGCCTTTTATTTGGCACGTTCTCTGCAGCATCGCCAACGCGCTCTGCTACTGCCGCCACGGACATGCCCAAACTCCAGGCATACCAGGATGGGATTCAATCGTTCACGGAGGCATCAAATGCGACAACATCCTGATCACAGAGCCAGACCAAGACCCACAGTATGAAGGCTACCCGCTAATGAAACTCGCCGACTTCGGACTTGCGTACACTCTGGGCGCTTCTGTCACGAGCGTGCAGCATTTCGTGACCTCTCAAGTATATGGGATCAATCGCTACATCGCACCTGAAATCCAGGACCGCACACCGGAACGTGAAGGACGAAGGCGAAGGCCACACGAATTGTTCGGTGTCCACTCGGACATCTACTCGTTGGGGATGGTCTGCAAGGCAATGGTCCATCTGGTCAATTTCGGTCAACCCAGCACAGGGCCCAACGCGACCGGCCCACTGACGGAACTGGGGAATAGCATGGACCTCACGCGTGTGTACAGCCCAGAGCTAAGGAATCTGCTGGATCGGTGTTGTGCTCCGGACTCTCGCGATCGGCCAAAGACTTTGGAGCTCTTCAATGASGCTTCAGCTACGATGCGTAGGATGCTGGAGGTGGGATTCGAGAGCTGCAAAGATGCTGAGGGGCGGCTAAGGCCGTATCATAGCCTGGTWCTGTTYACCGAGCATGGCCAGCAACGCTGGCACAATGATCCTGCCTTCCGACGGATGTATCTGTTCGCCAACTGCTTCCCGTTGCATAGGCTGATGAGARAAGAGGAGACAAGGAGGAACAATGCCTGAGGGTATTTCTCGGCGGCCCTATAGGGGCGAAAGATTGCAGCGATGTACAGCCCAGGGGCGGGCTAACGGCGGCGTTTATGTTCCTGTAGGCGACCCATGTTTGTTCTTGTTTCTGTAGATACTAATTGATATTTTAAAAACCGGAGTGGAGTCATTGGGTTCTTGTAGTCGTTTAAGCTTCTCCTAATACACAATCTAAATGAACGCTAGGACCCATGTTACCGGCGCCAACGTGAGTCAGGGGCTTGCAGAACGGACAGTTTCGTGATTGGCCAAGTGCACGCTGACGTACGACTGTTGGCTACGACGCTGACTGATACCACCCAGAGCTGATCGCAACCCTTCAGGGCTTAACGTTGACAGATATTCTTGGATCTGTACACTCCTACTCAAAGCAGAGGCTCCGCTCGCCCGCCAGATAGGCTRATCCAGACTTTGGCCGCGTAGCTCCCTTACTCCGAAGATGCTCCTCCACCAGCAGAGCCARGCAGTACCAATACTGAGCCAGTTTTCCGCCGTACGAGCCATGTCCGCCCCAAAGCCTCACAACGCATGTGACGAGTGTCGAACGAGAAAATTGAAGTGCTCGGGTGAGCCCACTGGATGCACGAGATGTGCACAAGACGGCGTGACATGCCGCTACTCGCCTCGGAAGCAGATGGGCAGACCCAGGAARAGGAGGCGGGAGGAGGAGGAGACAGGCCCTCAGGGCTCCCAATATGATCCATGGGGCTATACGAACGGAACGGTGGATCTGGGCTCGAGCTTTACAGGCCAAGAGAGTTCGACGGCATTCCCCGATACGCTGAAYCCCCAGATCGACATGAATRRCTCCCTTAATATGACTGGCCTGGGACTGGACACTTCCRGTTTTGACATGAATTCGAACTTTGGGAGCATCTCGTATACGAATGACACGTTGGACGGCACAGCTACGGGCCCACTGGGTGGCTCAGGGGACAATTTTACCTCYAACAATCCACAGTACGGCACGCCAGGGAGCACAGGTTTCGCAGGTTGGACGCCTTCATCGCAGTCTGACGGTCTGATATCAAGACCGAATGGATCTTTCCAACRATTACAAACACCCGGCCGTTCAGAGCATACTACGATYACAAACTTCATCGCTGCCCCCTCCACTCCGGCGGGCCAAACCTGCGGTTGCATTACGACGCTTTACCAGACGCTTTCCTCCTTCTCCTCCGCCCCAGAAGCATTTTTYCCYTATGGTATATCAAAGCTGAAAAGGGTAACCTCCACAGCCTGGCAAGCTCTGAGRTGCGACAACTGTGCCCAATCTTACGCCRACTCGCTGCAAAACTCATCTGCTCTAAACACACTGCTTAACCTCATCATCACCGAGTATGCTAAAGTCCTCAAGGAGATTGACGAGCGATCCCAAACAGAAGACAAGATCCAATTTCGTATGGGTGAAATGTGCGCCCTGGAGACGCAACATCTCCACACAGGGACCGTCGATTGTCCCATGGGCATCACGATAGATCTGACAGGGCCGGAGTGGCGGACCCTCGCGCGGAACGCGGTCAGAAAGGAGATCTTTGGAGAGCGAGCAATCGACGAATGTATAGCGAAGTTGGTGGATGAAACCAAGGAGAGGCAGATTCGGTGGCACAATAAATTCGCAATGGAGCATGGTCGCCATGAACACGTGATGCACTTGAACGAGAATGGGGAGGCTGAAGGGTTTGAGTGCACAGGAATGCTGTATATCAAGCGGCTGCGAGAGATGGTGGACAGCCTTGGTCTGT
>MSTJ01000551.1:0-10722 GCA_001956345.1 Ramalina peruviana
GAAGGTCGAAGGTCTCAAGTCTAGGGGGACTTGCGGCGTGGGCGGAACGAGCAGATCCTCGGTTGTAGGAGACGTTGGCCGCGATCTGGGTGACTTTCGAAAGGCTGAGGAGAGCGATCTTGAAAGGCTTTTCCTCCGCTTGAGCGGCTTCTCATCTGAGGCGCCATTGGTACTTTTCGAACTCGACAGTGGCCTCAGTCCGGCATCCATGGCCATCAATCACAAATGYCTGGTGTTGGGGAGCTGAGCTGTCTGCTGCGAGCAAGGCATTGGGGGCCCAGAATGCAACGTGGGGCGGCGTCGGCGAAAAGGTCGTAATGGGCAATCGAACCCACAAGAGTGTGTCTGAGCGATGGTGCGTGAATCGTGGATTGATATCCTTCACATTGTTCTCTACCTCTTTTTGGGTGATGGTTAGGTATGGTCGACGAACACAAGCCGGTTGAGCGACTAGGCCAGGTCACACAAAAAGCCGGCGTCGTTCGGTCTGAAGCCTGGAAGGTGTCATGTGAAGCCGAAATTACCCAAGTGGTTCTACGGCGTCTCATGGCCCCCTGAGCGTGTTGATACTTGTGATTGGCTACAGTTCTAAGGGTAGGCGAGGGCGGGACCCCGGGCCCAACGGCTGAGTTAGCGTATCCTGTTCCTGGCCGATCTCAGACCCCTGAAACAGGATTCAGCAGATTGTTCGCAATTGACTGGCCATGAGATAATTTGCTTACCGATGCGTTTCAGGTGTTGGAAAATGAGCGATATCTAGATAACGCCTCGTAAACGACAAAGAGTGAGCAGCGCTCAATTCACTGCCGTGTTCCCCCTAAGGTAGCGCCGGGAAACATGCCTTTTAAAATCGACAGTATAACCTACAACTCGAGACCATCATGACAGTCTAGCGAATCGTGATCAAGCAGCCTCTTCATCCAGATCGGGTTGATAGCCTTGAATTCTGGTCACGTATTCTCGTATCGGATGGTCTTGGTGGACACAATTGCTCAGGCGCTGAGTCAAATCCCAAATCGAATCTCGTTGATTCGAAGGTCTATGACATAGCGCTGACGGACTCTTTATTAGGCTGTGGGTATCATGCGGTTGCCGTTGTCAAATTGCGTCGTTTCCATTCCAACAATGCCTGTCTGCATTCGTCGCGACGAAAGTTATCAGGCCAGCCGTAAGCACGATAGATTTCTCGGACCTCCTGAACGCCAAAAGGCACACAACGTCAGCCAGCGGTCGACCTTTCGAAAAGAAGCTTGCGCGAAGACACTTCGATCGCGAACTTACATCCGTCTTCTGGTCCCACTTTATCATGACCGCATCATGCACCTCCTCAGGCACCACCACCCACTCCAAACTCCGATACTTCTCCCTCCACTCCTCCAAAAACTCCACAATCGGCCTCGTATGATATGCCTTCCAGAAATCRGGGCTGTCCTCCCCCGGCTCATCCCTTTCTGGTGACTCCTGCTGAATGAAATCCGTAATGGTTCCCTCCTGCGTATCCAAGAGCAGCCAACTAGCATCCCTCCCCCCACCGCTTAAGCTGACGACCCACTCTGGTATCACGCCTGCCCCCACGGGCTCCATTGTCCCCATTATCTTGTCATTCTCGATGCTCCAGCGCACGGCAGGACCGCGGAAGTCAATCGCATCGGTTTGGTAGGCTATTTGAGTCGAACCGGCTGTTCCAGGGTTCTCCGCGATGTAAGGGAGATGTTGGAGGAGGGTGATTACAGTGATCGTTTTGCCTAGGGGAGAGAGGTAGTGGGGGGTGAGGGATGGCCAACCATCGGCAGAAGGGGGTGGGGTGAGGATCGAGGCGGGCGTGATGTCCGAGGGAAGAGTTGTGAGGAAGGCGTAGAAGGAGTGGAATGCTGCGAGGGTTTGAGGGAGAGAGTAGGAAGTCATGGTGATGGAATTCGGCTGTGGGTTTGCTAGCACTGGTACTCTGTGCTGCTTCTGTCTGTGTTTAGAAGCGGGATTTAAGAAGAGAGGCGCCTTTTGGAGGAAACCCTTGGATAACCGCACTCTGATGGTCTGAGCGTAGCTATATCCCGTTTATTGCATTGTGAGTTATTGTGAAACAACACGTTCTCAGGAGACGAGTCTTGCGCGTCAGAAGGTGGGCCATGGTGTCAACGTGGGGCCTCTACAACACAGGGTCTCTGGTAGCCGCCATATGAGCCTCTACAACAGTACCTCACCCCTAACGCTCCCTGGAGCAGGATTTCTTAGGCCGGGCTTGGCCGCCACGGTTGGCCTAACAATATGAACATGTACCTACTTGGAAGGAAGTTTTGGTGGGAACGTACATCGAACGACTAACATGAACATTTCTAACACAAATGATAGCAATAGCCCTAGCCCAAGAAGAATTAAGTGTTACAATTGCTGCCCCGACTCTCCAGGACAAAATTCCACCCATAAAGGTCGTCAGTGCTGACACTAGTGTCTTGTGCGAACTTTGAGCAATAGTCACCGCTGTGTGCTATCTTGTACTTGTAGCAATCCGACGCTATGCAGGCTTATGATGGTGATGGTACGATTGGGGGCTTTACAGCGACGCAGTAATAGTACCCCGAGAAAAATAGAGTGACGCAGTTGCTACCGCCGGACCCGAGGACCGCGTTCCATGAGTAGAGCTGATCGGGAGTGATATTATTAGCTTGTGCAAATCCGATGCAGTTGTCCCCACTCTGAGCCTTGAGATATTTGGTGCATCCACTGGAAATGCCAGACTGCGTTGGCGATGGAGCTGCTGTCGGGCTTGATCCTGATGCTGATGACAAAATCGGTGCAGTAGTATTCGATGTCAAATTCAGTGTAGTAGTATTCGATGTCAAAACCGGTGTAGTAGTGTTTGATGTCAAAATAGGTGTAGTAGTATTATCACCTGTGCCAGAATTGCTGCCGTCGTTGCCGCCACGCTGCTGACCGTTTGCGTTTGCGGATCCTGACGGTGGTGGTGGAGGAACATAGGAACCACCTGGAGCGCTGGCGCACACGTAGTCTCCGGCTGGGAGACTATCACAAAGACCATTGATATTTGCATTCCAATTCAGGAATGACACAATCGTAACATTGAGTTTGGGGCTGGAGAGTGATGCTGCGAGTGAATCGCAGGTGTCGTTAGTGGCAATTTGATGAAGAGTGCAAGGAGCTGGTAAGCAAATCGATGTTGTCGAGATAGCGCAGTCATCATTTGCCGTCGCAGCTTGTACGTCTCCAGTGGCCACGTTGAATGCCTGTGCAATTGTGTTGCAAGTGGCGTTAAAACCGAGTGTGCTCTTGGCAATCGTCCGGCCAGTACATGTCGTGTTGGCTGTGACGTTGAGTTCGAGCGTTGTGGGTACTGCTGTAGCATAGGCTGGCGGGATCCGGATGACGAGTTCAGGCATTATATTGGTGTAGTTGCAGACATCAAGGATATCCTGATACTGTCCAATCAAATAGTCGGAGTAATCATGATCTGGCAGGTATGGCGACGTGAGTCGCTGGTACATCATCTGTATGAAGCACTCGCTGCAAAGCTGAGGATTCATCTTTAACATGCGAGTCAATCACCGAGGGATTATGAGGCATACCACATCATTACCATACAAATTGGCAAGTCGCTCGCTGTCCGGACTGACATCCGTAGGATCGGCACAAGACGGATCAGAAGCATTGGTAGTGCAATCCGGTCGAATCACATCGCTTCCAACCCAGTCCTGACTTTCGATCAAACAATAAGACATGTCAACGTCTGCATATTCCGTAGCACTGCAAATACCTATCAGCTTTACTTCAATCAAAGCGCTGTATGTGTCCTTTGCTTACTTCTGATTGGTCAGGCATGCGATATGGAAACCCTCAGAGAACCTCCCAGAAATCGACGCGGCTGGAACGGCTTTTCCGTAGGCTACAATGCTGTCCAAAGCGCATCGAGTCTGAGTGTCGTCGTCCCAGGATTCGACCGCATTGAAGCAGCCAGCCGTGCACAGATCTGTCACATTGTCCAACTCCCAGTAAAATTTATCCACCGTATTTGCCATAAGAAAGAGGGTTGGATCACAAGGTAGAGAAGTATTTCTGTTACAAGTGAGCCCTGGACGAAGCATCCGAACACCTTTCTGAGACATCAAGTCTGGGCAAATTGAGCATCATAGAGGCAATCCGAGCCAGGCTAGCAATTCGAACAGAAAGCTGATTGATGGACTCAAGCGTACGCTCAAGGCAAAACCTAGGATATTACTGAAATTGTGAAGATAACTTACAGGGCTTCTAAGCAGTCTTCACTGATATTGAACGCCTGTGCTAGACGGGCAGGATCGACTGTTGGATAAAGACTGACAGATACATCTTGTGCAGTAACATGATAAGCAAGGAAGAGTGGACCCACGATATGTTGCAAAGAGGCGAACATGACCTTCCAAAGACGACCAGGAACAGCTCAGTGTATTTGAGGCAAAAAATTGAGACCTGTACTATATGACAGGCTTGCTGAAAGGTCGTCGTCGCGCGGCTGTAGTAGAGGAAGGGTTATCATAGAAGCAAGAAGAAAGCTTCGCGCGGAGAGCGACACAATCTCGCCTCGGACCACAATGTATACAAGGCGAAGCGCAAAATTTTGACGGCCACATGAGCTGACAGAATCCTTACCTCGCCAGCCGCTTGCATGCCGCGACGTCAGGACAACGCCTCGCTTCAGGAGAATCTCACAGGAGGTGTGGAAAGATGCTGAGATTCCATGAGTTCAGTCTCAGAATTCCTCCAAATCTTGTGGTATGGATGACCAGATGAGACCCCAAATGACGGCGTCGACTTCTGTCTTACCCATCATCCAAAGACTCCATTGCGAGCCATCGCGAGATTGGTCGGACGAACGGATCGTTTGTTTGAGGCCTGCACCACCTCGGTCATCATGAATTGGAGCAAACCCCTCCATACACAAAAACATGAATTCCTTCCAACTTCATACACTTCTCTACCCAACTCATGCACTGTTGTTCGTAAGCTCACTGGTGCATCTGCACTGCTACCCCAATCGGTATCTTTAGCCCAGACAAATAGATGCGTGCGGGGGTCGGGCATAGCCTCATGTACCTGTCGAGCCTCCCCGGAATCCGATTGCCCCCTGATCGCAGATGCGGCGTTCCTGGGCCTATAGTGCTAGCCAAGGGTGCACGTGAGAGTGCAGGTAAGGGCGCATGTGATGATTTGAGGGCACAAGCCCCCAGCTGAAGGTGCAGCTGAGGGTGTAGTGGAGGGTGTAGCTGAAGGTGCGCTGAAACATGCAAGCCGCTCAATAATGGGCGTACTCTTTGCAGATCTTTTGTCCCCGATCACAAGGCGTAGAAGGGTTCACCCCCAAGTCGGACACGCTAAACCCAAACAAGCAGGGAATGCACAATGTTTGAATGTTCCTATTAATGGCTACAAGACGTAAAGAATTAGATCTAGAACATTCAAAGAAGGCCATAATTCAGGTTCTGATCATTATACGAGTAATAGATTGATGAAGGGGGCTTGGTAGAGTAGTATACGCAAAAGCAAAACTACTAATTGAGTTTAGCGTGTCCGACATGAGGGTTTGTCCGACTTGGGTGGACACAATACACAAGACCATACTCGCTTGCGTAAAGTTGCGCTGCACGGCCACGAGGTATCATTTGTTTCAACATCTAATTTCAACATGTGACTATACGTTTCACGTTGAGAGTGATCGAAAGATTGCTGTGCCGGCCATGTCGAATTGCGGTGGTGCTTGATCGGCGTAAGGCGCGATCAAGCGATCAGTTGCTGCCTTCGACCATAGCTGTAGGACCGAGGGTAGCAATGCAATTGGTGGTGGTGATGATGATGATGATGATGACAGGGGCGATATTAGCGATATAGCAGTGGCAGTTAGTGGCTCTGCCTGTGAGTGATGGTATTGAGGGGAGTCTTTTGCAATGCCCGTGCCCTTTCAGGGCAGCTATCGGTACGTACCTTATCCAGAAGTGATGCTCCACTTTACAGAGAGTGAGGTGAAATGTTTGAAACGTCTCACAGCTTGCACATGGCGGCTCGCTATTCGCAAAGGGTGGGCCAATTCCAGAGGCGTATAACAGGTCTGGTGATGATTTCGCCTTACTTTGTGACACAATCGAATCCGCGTAGGCGTCTAAATGCCAAGGCACAACAAGAAACCTCGATACGCTAAAGGAAGGTTACAACATCCAACTTACCCATTTTTTCCCAACGCCCCAGCCTGACATGCTACTAATTTTACCCCGTACAAGCTGACTGCATAGTACATGCGTGACTTGACGAATCCTAGATTCACCGGGTCAGATCCTCATCTAGGCTTCGCCCACGAACCCGAGCACCATGTTCTCTCCGAATACCCACGATTGCTGGCCGAGTAAACTTCCTCTGTCTGTCCTGTTTTTGTTCTCTCCTCAGATTGCCTTCTGGCTCTTTGATCTGCTTCCTTTCAGTTGGTGCCTTGCCTTGATCAGCTTCACATCGTTGCTTTACATGAAATAGGACCGTGTCTATCGCTCTTTTAATCACTTTTTTGACCCATAGCATTGATTCGACATTCTTGCACCTCGTCATGTATCTTCACATGTTGTTCGCTGCCTTTATCAGCTCTGCGTACTTAGTCCAAGCAATCAACCCGGTCAACAATCAATCGTCTGAAGTTCAGGGTCAGTCCTTCAATCGTAGAGTATCATCCCTGCCTCTTGTATCAAGAGACTTGCCAGTAGGAACTTGCAAGTAAGTGACTTGCGGTCCACTCTTCCTCTTGACGCCTCCATAGCCAAAGACGACTTCCCTTCACGTTTAGCCGTCAGCATGCTGTTGATAGATCGCATCCTTCATTCCATGGAGTAGCATTAACCGTATGATATATTCCAGTGCTGAAACTCCCTGCGCAAACGGTGCCTGCTGTGGTAAAACCAATTTATGCGGATATTCGAAAGCGTTCTGCGGTGACGGCTGCCAGCACAACTGCGATGCCAAAGCTCAATGTGGGCCATACGCTCCAACAAACTCTCAAAAGTGCCCCCTGAACGTCTGCTGTTCCGAGTTCGGCTATTGTGGCTCGACTTCGGACTTCTGTGTCTGGACCAACAAAGCAGACCCCGTGTACCCTTCGTGTGATACCAAGTATGGCGGTTGTGGAAGCGTTCACAGACCTACTTGCGGAGGGAACAGTGTCTCTAAGAGAAACATTGGATATTACGAGAGCTGGTCCAACATTCGCAATTGCCAGAAGGTCGCACCCGAGGATTTGAATCTCAACGGTTATACACACATCAATTTTGCATTTTCCTTCTTCGACCCTTCCACATTTCAGATTACGCCAATGGATGCCAACGGCGCATCCCTCTACAGCCGCTTCACTGCCCTGAAAGCCAAGCAAAGCAGCCTACAGGCTTGGATCTCTATAGGAGGCTGGTCTTTCACTGACCCGGGTCCGTCGCAAAAGGCATTCAGCAACATGGCTAGCTCTCAGGACAAGCGCAGCATGTTCATTTCAGGTCTTGTGCAATTCATGAGCACCTACGGATTCGACGGTGTCGACCTTGACTGGGAATATCCCGGTGCCGATGACCGTGGTGGAGTCGTGGGAGACACTGCTAACTACGTTCTACTGACACAAGAGCTGAGAGTGGCTTTTGGCTCCAAGTACGGCATCAGTATGACGCTTCCAACATCTTACTGGTATCTTCAGCATTTTGACCTGCCTGGCATCCAGCAACATATCGATTGGTTTAATCTGATGGCTTACGACTTACATGGTATGTGGGATGCAGCTTCCAAGTTCGTCGGTCCCTATATCGCCCCACATACGAACATCACAGAGATCGATCTTGGAATGGATCTATTGTGGCGATCTGGAGTCACTCCTGACCGGGTTGTGCTAGGCCAAGGCTTGTACGGCCGCTCTTTCACCTTAGCGGATCCTTCATGCAACACGCCCAATGGCATTTGCCGATTTTCAGGTCCTGCAAATGCTGGCCCATGCTCAAATGCGGCAGGCATCCTGGACAAGCAAGAAATTGATGACATTATTTCTAAAAATCACCTCCAGCCTACTTGGGCCCACACCGAAGGGGTAAAATGGGTACGTATAGTTGAATTGATCCTCGTCAGAAGAACAGCCACTGACTGGGGTCCAAATTAGATTACTTGGGATTCGAACCAATGGGTCTCTTACGATGATGCTGATACATTGAAACAAAAGAGAGACTTCGCCAACAGTCGGTGTTTGGGCGGGCTTATGGTATGGGCCATGGATCAGGTGGACCAAAGCAGCTCAAACAATCTTGGCATTGGCGGAAATGTCACGCCCGATCAACAAAGCAATGCCAATCAAATGGCCAGTGACCAATTAGCTGGTATCACTTGCCGCAACGCTCCATGCGGGTCTAAATGCCCCAAAGGTTCAAGCCAGGTCACGGAGACCAATGGACAACCGGGCCAGCTAAGCACAAGCGAGAAATGCCCAAAAGGAAAGTATCAGCCGCTGTGCTGCGACCACGGTACCACTATGGGCAAATGCCAATGGCGTGGTTTTCGAGGAGCAGGATTATCCTGCATCAGCGGCTGCGCAGATGGCGAGACGGAGGTCACCACCAATAAGAACAATCATGGCAAGAAGGGTGATCAGACGTGCAACGGAGGTGTCCAGAGCTACTGTTGTGCTGGCTTCAAGCCTGCACCAACCAAGGAGCAGCTGGCCAAAGAGGCAAAGGATGCTGCAAAGGCGGCGGCAGAGTCAGCAGCAGAACAAGCAGCTCTCGATGTTGCTGCTAAAGCTTTTTGCAGAGTTGCAGTACCGGCTCTACTTGCACCGCTTGAGCTCGTAGAAGATTTAATCCCAATATTTGGAGAGATCGCGGACGCTATTGAGCTTGCTGCCACTCCGGCCATCATCCAGGGCTGTGTCAAAGGCATCGAGAAGGAAGGCAAAGCCGAATTCAAAGTGTTTGGGAAGAAACATACCCTGTCGATGGACGAGCCATCCAATAAAGTCACAGAAACGAGGCCTCCCGCGACAAGCCATGAGCCTCCCAAGACAAGCACGCAAAGCAACGCATGCAACCTCGAGGCCAGAGGTCTTGAGAAGAGAGCTGGCTGCAACGATGTGACGAGGTATACTGCCACAACTACTCTCTATCAGACCATCGATAAAGTATGCGACGGGGAAAGATATCCACAGGCTTGCTTCCATTATCAGTCGGCCATTAAAGCCGCAAATGATCCCCGCTTCAACCCGGTAACATGTTCGGAAAACGCTCGCCCGCGACGATTCGTGGGAGATGCACCGGCCCTGGCCGAGTGGTCTGGTGAACATAACAATGGTTGGTTTCCCTGGATGCGACGTCCGGCGCTTCGGTGCCAGCGCGATGAGTGGCCTCCAAACGCTTTCTGGCAAGGTGATGACGGACAGCTCGTTAGGTACACGGTGAGTAGAAACTTGTTGAACAGATTGATGCCAGTGCAACCTTTGCTGCGGGCTTCGAAATCTGGTGCAACCCTCGCTTGCATCTCGAGAAGGCAATGCTGACCTTAAATTCAGCACCAAGAAGATAATGGAGGGGCAGGTCAAATCTGGAGGGGATTTTGTCCCGAGCATGCAGCGTTCCGCTGTGAGCCGGGAACTGCGCACGAGCTTCCCAAACTCCCAAGAGCAAGATCGGCGACAACAGATTGTAAAAAAGAGCTGACATTGAAAGGTGAATGAAGAGCCTATCTGCTTTTGCATGCGGTGTCACTGACATCCCTCGTAGTCATGTCCATGTCATTTGACATGGACGGTGTTCCCCTAGCTCAAGTAGGGGATGATGGCCTCAGCGCCAACCAGTGTTATCCCCAGGTGCTCAAAAACGAGCCAACGTTTGCTCTTCTTAATAGGGACCCCTCCGCCATCAAGAAAGACGTGGTCAATGCGGAGTGGGCAAAATCTCCAACTCCAGGGTTGATTAAGGGCAGAACACCACCGTTCCGTAAGCGGGACATCTCGTACCTCAATCCCAACGAATATGTCCTCGAGGAGAACAACTCCTCACGCCGTCTCAGTCAGGACGAGCTCGACAAGGTCGCTAAAGCCATAGCACTCGACGAGCATCTTCGCATGCTAGACGAGCAGATGCACGAGGTTGCTGCTTACGTTGATTGCATTGGAGAAGATTGCGCTACCTCGACCACATTGATCTCTGAGTACGCTCCGTCATTGTGATCCAACATTCCTGCCGGCGTTCTTACTAACGAGCACAGGGCATCAATGACTTTACTACCATTCGCGCCGAGGGGTACAGCACCCAGTATTGTAAACGCGACCGCGACTGCAGTGAACATGCCCTTAAATGCTGCGCAGAGTGAGCAAAGCGTTGCATTGGCGCGATCGGGGCCGACTTTACCGCCAGCACCAGGAATCACCGGCCGTATACTGGCTTCCTAGTGTACCCCGTCGCTAGAAGCGTCCCATGACCTGGCAGACATGATCAGAGATTCGAGTACCTAAAAACCCGAGGGTTTTCTGCAATGAATCTTCGTTGAGCTTGAGACCGCGAGGAGTCCTTACGATGTCTCCTGGAGAGCCATCACCTTGTGAGATATATTCGGTTTTACTTTATTTGTTATGTGTACTCTTCTTGAGAACTACTATCATTGATGTKAGTTGTTGTTAGCGTGCTGGCGTGCTGGCTCATAGATGGATTTATGTTTTGAGCAAAAGGATGAAGGTTC
>MSTJ01000552.1:0-11472 GCA_001956345.1 Ramalina peruviana
AATTACCTGAGCGCTTGCTTCGTCCTCAGTCGGGATCGTGTCCAGCACCAGGCCAGGCCCCATTGTTTGATCATTTGAATTACTGCCAAGTTCAGGCTTGACTTGCGCATGTCGAGAATGGACGAGCCAACTTCTACAAGCAGCTTTCGGGGCTGCAATGCGCGTAAATTCGTAGATGCCCTTCTCTGGATCGAATAGATATCTGCTCGGCTTTCCTGTTCGCGGATGTGCCAATGTGCAGATTCGAGAATCTGGTGACCGGTCTTGAGGTAGAACGAGGAGCTTCGATGAGCTTGCTTGCTCCATATCTGCGACTTCTCGTGATCCTCTCTCACTATCCTCCCTCATATGCTGTGACAGAGCATGATATGGTAGACGACAATTGGAAGTACGTGTCTCAAACGCGTCAATCCAGCCCTATCGCTAGCGCGTCAAATACCCATTGGGCTCCCCGGACGGTCGGACCGTCCCAATATCAGATCAGTCAATTGCTCTAGCTGCATTTGCCTGGCTTCGATGTCTGCTCTCTGGGTGGGATGGTTCAGTTGAAGCAGTGAGAGACATCGAAGTTGACTGCCATGGCGTCAGGTGATCTTCGCCCTCGCATTGAAACCTCCACCGTTGCAAGCTGACCATCCGTTCGGTGTAGCCGAGCCATGTTGGCCGCCCAAGTCTCCTCATGATGCCTTGCTCAGTTCACCGAGTGGGCGAAACAAAGTCCGTCAATTATACAATCGGACTTCTCCTTCTCCGTCCCCGCTGAAACGCTCCGGTGCTATATTGAACTCGAGCAACAAAAGAAGAAAGCTGCTCGATGAGGCAGCGATAGGTCAGGACGAGGACGAGGAGGATGAAGAGACTTTACAGCTACAGCTACAGGCCCTGGAGGCAAAGCTGAAATTAAAGAAATTGCAGCAGAAAAAAGGGAAGACGGAAGGGACCTGTTCCAATGCTCGTTCGGCTCGAAAGGAGAACATCCCGCCATCGTCGGGCTACAGAACACAACCTGAACCGCTTTCCGAGGTAGCTGTGCCATTTTCTCCAAGCAAAAAACCCAACAAGTCAAAGGACACCAGACGAGAGGAGATATCAGTTGTAGACTCTCCTAGGAGATCAACTTCGAGCCTGATCGTCATATCCCCAAGTAAGGTTCTACTCGGCATAGATAAAGGACGTAAGGGCACCGATGTCTCATTGCGACGACCGAAGAAAGGGGCGGAGTCACAGGATCCCTTTCTCGATTTGGCACAAGCCAAAAGTATCACAAGTGGGCGCTCGACGCCTGGGCCGTCCAAGACACCGGATGATATTAAACGATTGTCTTTCAGCGAGAAAATTGCACAGAGCAGGCAACAAGAGAAGGCTCGATCGGAGCAGGAAGCAAAGCGATCCTCTCAAAGAAGCTCTGGCTTTGGTCTCGTCCAGAAGGAACTGGATGCCTTGAAGCACAAGGCCGAAAGCGAGCACGTCAAGGCCAAATCGCAGCCCAACGAGCCAAGCTTGCATGTGAACAATGGTGGTTTCTCAAGAGAGCAGATCCTACAAGCAAAGAAGAAAGCCGATCCAGGGGTGGTCTCGAGGAGCAAGCCTTCAGCTTGTCAACCGACAGCACAGCGCGAAGGCTCCTCTGATGTATGGCTTAACCCAAATGCCGAACCTGAACCTATCAAGAAGCCTCCACAACCCAAAGAACGAATCAAGCCGCGTGAACGATCGTCCTCACCTAATCCTCGAGAGACTGTTCCGGAAACAACATCGGACCAGCTATTCGACGCCTTTTCTATGACCCATCTTTCCAAACGCCTCCTTCCACGAGACTTTCTCACCCGTACCTTTGCACAAAAATCCGTCTTACGAGTTCCCGATCTCCTCGCCACCGTCAAATCCCCCGATTACTCCCTGCCTGATGACCTCGAAGCCGATTACGTGGTCCTGGCTACCATAGCTTCGAAATCATCTCCAATCGCACACCAAAATGCGACCAAGGAATCCAACGAGGAAACGACATCTCGCGACGAAGCCGCCAGTGCGGCCCAAAACAACAAAGGCAAATTCATGGTCCTCAAACTCACCGACCTAAAATGGACCCTCGACCTCTACCTCTTCACCACCGCCTACACCCGCTTCTATAAGCTCTCGCCTGGCACCGTCATTGCAATCCTCAACCCGGGTATCATGCCACCTAAACCCCACATGCGCGACACCGGCCGCTTCTCCCTCACCCTCAACTCCAGCGACGACACCGTCCTCGAGATTGGCACATCCCGCGATCTGGGCTGGTGCAAGGCCTCGAGGAAGGATGGCAAGCAATGCTCGGATTGGATCGACAAGCGGCATACCGAATTCTGCGAGTTCCACACGGACATCGTGACCGAACGGACCCGACGCGGTAGGATGGAAGTTCAAGGCATGTCCGCGCCCTTTGCACCCGGTGGACGCAAACAAGGTCGAACCGGCTACTTCGGCGGTGGCGGCAAGAAGGGCTCAGGACCGAAATCCAGGTCTGGTGATCTCTTGACGGCGGCGGTGGCACGAAGCCAGGATGGGTTTCGCAAGGAGGGGATGCAGTATAACCGGTCCACCTCCTCCAAGTATTACATCGTCCCCTCGTCCATGGCGAGTGGAGGCGGTGGCAGCGCGGCGGATTTACTGGATGCAGAAGACTTCATGACGAATCGCGGCGAGAGCAAAGCGGAGAGGCTGCGCAAACGACTTGCGGAGAGGGAGAAGGAGCATGAACTCGCGAAGAGGCTTGGTGATCGCGGCAACGGCGCTGGGAGCGAGTATATGCGACTGACTCAGCAATCTCACAATGACGGCGGAGCTGCTTCGCTGCAAACATCAGAGCGGCAGAGGAGGGGCGATGAGGTAGAAGCACTCGATGCGGGCAGTCTGGGCTTGTTGGGCAATAAAGCAGGAGGTGTCCATCTGAGCCCCATCAAAAAGAGTCTGAAACGATCGGCTGGCTCCGGTGTTGTGGGGGGTGAGTCGGCAATGAAGAAGACCAGGTTCATCACGGAAAAGGGCATCAAAGAGGCGGGCAGGGAGAGCCTTCCCGGCCCCGGAGATCGTGGCGGACCGCTGGGCGGAGACGATGACGATGATCTGGAGATAGAATGAGGCGGTGATTGTTATCTCAGAATCCTGAAACGCGTTATGAATCATTATAAAGACCTTGTTTGACTCGGTTCAAGATTGTGACGAGGCTTCTGCCACGCACCTGCTCTTTGGGGTTGCACACCATACTATGCGTTTCCGTGCCTGGCTCATTGTCCGAAAGTCCAAGATACTCGTATTGATTTGGTCATCCACAATATCCATCACAACCACCTCTATCAAACACATCACCCTTCTCAGACCACATACCCAGCACTAGCCTTCTGCCTCGGTTCCCCCGCCGCCTCAAACGTCCCATTCACCAGCCTCCTCAACCCCTGCGCCGTGCTCTGCCCCGGAGCCACCCACGTGACATTATGCCCCAACCCCTTCATGAACGCCACCGTCCCATTATCATACGCATACTCAAAGCTGACCTGATTCGGGCTCAGCTGATCATGCAGCCGCGGTTCCGCCAGCGCCTCCGCACTCGTCTCCCCCTGATCCAGCACATGCCACAGATTCTGGATCGTCGCCGTGATGATGCGGGAGCCGCCCGCGGAGCCAATCACATAGTATAACGTCCCGTTCGCGAGGAATTCGACAATCGTGGGGGAGATGGAACTCAGCGGCCTTTTTCCGGGGGCGATGAAATTGGCGGGGGAAGGGGTATACCCGAACGCGTTGCTCGAGTCCGGGATGCTGAAGTCGTTCATCTCGTTGTTCATGATGACGCCCGTTTCGGGCACCACGAGTTGCGAGCCGAAGAGCAGGTTGATGGTTGTGGTCAGCGAGATCGCCATGCCCGACGCGTCCGCGGTGACTACATGCGATGTCCCGCCCAGCTCGACCGATTCCAGCTCATAGGGATCGTACGCGCTCACGTCCAGGGTGTGCAAGTCCGAGATCCGGCTGCGCACGTTGGCGGCGGTCGAATCGTTCAGCATCTCGGCTTGATACTCGTTCAGCCCCGGGACAAATAGGGGATCTCCCAGATTGGCGCGCTCCCCGTACGCGAACCGGATTGCCTCGTCCAGGCGGTGGGTGCTGATGTTGAGGGCCTGGGGGGAGCCGAAGTCCGGGTACCCCTCGACGGCCTTCATGACGGCGAGGGCGACGACGCCCGAGGAGGGCGCGGAGCAGGCGGTCAGTTTGAAGACGTCCCGGTAGGTGATCTGTGCGGGTTGGCGGATGGCGACGGTGTAGTTGGCCAGGTCGTCGAGGGTCATGGTCCCGTTCTGGGCTTGCAGGGCTTGGATGGTGGCGTTGGCGATGGGGCCGGTGTAGAAGGCGTCGGCGCCGTGGGTGGCGATGGTTTCGAGCGTGTCGGCGTAGCGTTTGCGTGTGATGGTCTCGTTCAGGCCCTTGAGTGTGCCGTTGGGGGCGAAGTCGATGGCGAAGCTGGGGTCTTCGACCAGGAAGTCAGGGAAGCCTTTTGTGGCGGCTTTCTCTTGGTTGACCAGGTCCTGGGTCACTGTGAAGCCGTTGCGGGCAAGGTTGATGGCTGGTGCCATGACTTGGCTCCAAGGTAGTTTGCCGTATTTCTTGTTCAGATACTCCATGCCTCGCAATTCGCCTGGGACGCCGCTTGTAGAAGGTTCAGTGGATATCTGGTGATTTGGTGGGGAACCTTACCTTGCCAATCCGCCGTACAGCGACGCATTCACATTGCCCTTGTACATGTCCTATTTAAGGAGAAACGTGAGTCTTATGACGAGAAGCGAAAACAAATATTGAACTCCTTGAGGGACTTTTACCCCACGGTTAAATAAAGAAAGGGGAGGCTTTGCATGACTAGATTCATCTGATTGGAAAGCCAGCCATACATCTCGTTCGGATTGAATTCTTTGACGAAAGAAAGCGCAAATCACTCGAGAAAATGTTTAGGACCTACTTGGAACGCAGCAGCGGGAGCCTTCTCCCGAAAATCAATGAACTCATAGGAGCCATTGGCACCTCGAACAATCATGAAGCCTCCACCACCGATACCGCTATGGTACATGCCAATGACACCGACACAGAAGACAGTGCCGACCAACTTTGCAGTCGATCATGTCAGTCAATTGCTCTACGCTGTGTGATGATGGATTGAGGAAATTGGGTACTGACAGCATCGGCAGCATTGCCTCCATCTTTGATCAGATCCACACCAATGCGGCTGCAGACCGAGCTTTCAGAGGCAGTCGCCCCAAGCTGGTTGGTTTCCTCATATTGCTGTCCCCATCGCTTTTGTTCGTGAGAAAAGACTGAAGGAAGGGCTAGCACGGATTGGGCTAGCAGCGCCAAGACAGCGCTCAGGAACATGTACATTGTGCCTTTGCTTTCCATGAATCAATGATGAAATGCAACGACTCAAAAGCAGGTGAGCAAAAGTCAGGAACACACGGCGCACGTGGCGCCAGCTCAGTTACATAGTGACCAGCAGCCACCGTCATGCGGGGTTTTGTTGCTGGTCGGAATTTGAGGCTGGAGCATAGCTTGAGTTCTACGGCCGAATGAGGAAGGTGGATATCCTTGATGGTGCAGCCAAGGCGTGAGCTCGGATGATCGACGTCAATTGGCGAATCATTGGTGGCTTTGGGCATGATTGAGCAAAAGCCGGTTGAATGTCGCCATATTTTGGTAGGGAGTAACAACCGATTTCAACAGGTATACGATTAGCCATCACACCCTCACCAGGTCCTTGGAGTCGACCCAGATCGTTTCAAGCCGGGGTTTCCAATCTCACTTCCTCATTCAAGCCATGCGTRTGCGCCGATCCACCAGCAGTGGGACAATCTCACTGTGACCGAGTCTGGTCGCTATATCCGTAGCAGCGACTCCATCGACATCCCTCGCGTCCACGATGGTGTCAGGACAATCTAGGAGCAAGTGCACCATGTCCGTAAAACCACCTTTTGTTGCCCACATCAACGGTGTCTGACCTCGTTGATCCTGCGTATTCACGTCGACCATTCCAGTGGTGATCAAGGCTCGGGCTACTTCCAAGCTACCAGCACCGGCCGCTTCGGACAGAGGCGTCCGGCCATTCGCATCTCGAGCCTCGAGATTGATTTCCTTAGATCCCATAAGTGCAAGGGCCATAGACAGTTGCTTTTCCCTGTCAACATCGTAGCTGGCGACCCAAGCAAGCAAGGATCGGCCGCCGGCTTTGTCTGGTCTGTTCACGTCGATGTTTCCATGGCGGAGCAGGACTTTCAAATTTTCCAGGCGGGTTGGGCGATCCAGGGTCCACGTTGCTGGTGTCCAGCCGTCGTGGTCAGGGACATCTGCGCCTGCAGGGTATTTGCGTATAAGGTATTGCAGAATGTCAGGTTTACCTAACGGTGCAGCCCATGAGTGTGCATTGCGGCCTGATTCGTCTTGAATGAGTGGATCAGCGTGACCGGGTTTGATCAGTGTCTTAACAGCTTGAAGGTGACCATGTTGTGCTGCATAGGAAAGGGGCGTACGGCCTTTAGAGTCACGCTGGTTGATGTCAATACGACGTGTCTGCAGGATGAGTGAGATGCCTTCGGCTGAGCCGTATTCCGCAGCCCAGGAGAGAATGCTACGTTTGTGTCTGTCCAAACGATTGATGTTGGCTCGTTCATCGCCCAGAAGCTGAGCGAGAATGGTGCTTTCAGCCAGAAAGACAGCTTTGTCCAGAGGGGTATTGCCAAATCTGTTAGGTAAGTTGATGTCAATAGTCTGGTCAGCCAACAGCACGGCAACAATGTCAGAATGGTTGTTCGCCACAGCCAAAGATAGCGCAGTTGCGCCAGAGTCGTCTTGAGCATTGGCATTGACGTGTGAATTGCAAAGAAGGAGCTTAAGGCAATCAAGCTGACCAAATTGAGCAGCTGTGATTAGGGCATTCGACGTCATATCCTCATTACCGGTGATCATGTCCTGGACTTTGAGGAATAGCTCGACGCAACCGGGGTGACCTCGTCTCGCAGCCCAATAGACTGCTTTTGAAACAGATAAYGGGTGAACTGTCTTGTCGGAAAGTAGCCCCTCCAGATTGTTGACGTGCCCAAAGAAAGCCGCCACAAAAAGGTTGTCCATCACAGTAGGCAATGGTTCAAGAGGTAGCTCTGAGCTCCAGTAGTAATAGAACCAGTTCTTGAGTAGAGCAGTGTCGGTACTGCATAACGAGAGGCATCGTTGAGCATCCTGCTCATTTACCACATCTTCGCAAATTGCGTAGTATTCTGCCCAGTTTAGTGCCGCATAGTCGAACAATGGATATCTAGATTTGACTCTAGACCATTCAATTGTGTCGACATACTCGGGGGTTTCCTTGCACAAGAGTCCCTCAAACACCTCCAGTCCATATAGCGAGGATGAATGACTGAGCACTGAACGGCCATCTTCGCTGGCATCCTCATCCTCGTCCGTCGAATGCGAAGATGCTAGGATGTCGTATTGGAATTCTTCCAGTGATAGGTACATCGAACAAGCCTGTACGACAACTGTCTTGTCTTTTATCAAATCAACACCAAATTCGCTCAGCGGTGAGTCGCTGTCATCTGTATATAAGCTTATGAGATAGTCCTTCAGCGACTGATGAAGAAGCACGACACGAGAATCTGACACTCGGATAAGGGGTCCTAACAAGCTCTGGATGGAACTTTGTTTGAAAGAGAGGTGATCGCCTGTGAGCCACAGGGCGGATTTCTGATCTGAGGTGATGCTTAACATGATGCCTATTTCTTCGCAAGTCAAAGCTCTATCACACACCGCTAGAAGGCGTAGTATTCTGCAAGCATGCGGTCGATCTTCCTTAGGGATGAGCGATAGCAGATGCTCATAGACTGCTGCTAGAGAGACAGGGAGGCTGATCTTGGCAACTTCATCCGCGTCTGCTGTAAGTAAAATTCGACGCTCCTCGAGCAGTGGCAATACAAGCTTGATCCATAGGAAGGTTTGATCTGCTTTTGCAACGAGTATCGCCTCCAGCTTGTCGCGCACTTTGGGCTCACAGATGCCYTTTTTTACCATTCTCTCAAGTCGATGCCGTACAACGGACTGGATATCTTTGTCAATGTCCTCTTTGTTGTTCACTAAGGATAGGCGGACAGTATGTGGCAAGGTATCATGAGCCTCCGTGGCCACCTCAGCCGTAGTTCTTGTGGTAATGAGGAATTTGATCGATTTGATGTCGCCATTAGATAAGAGCTGATCGATGCGGGTCACGAGTCGGGATTGAGCCCTCTCCTCTAGCTCATCTAGAGCGTCAATTATGATGATGATGGAATACCTAGTCTCTTTGCGCGCAAGCTGAACGAAAAGATTCCACAATGCGTCAAATTGACTGAAAATGTTGAATCCTCCAGCGTCGGATTCTTTCTTCACAATGCTCCATAGTCGCCTTCTTTGGTCGACTATCTGGAATATTAGGCTCTTCAGCATGGTACAAAGGTCGCGGTACTCCTCGATTTTCCCATCACAAAAATACCTGCAGACTAATGCTTTTGGACGCGTCTCAAGGAGGTACCTCGAGATGAACGAGGCTAGGATGGTTTTGCCACTGCCAGCGTAGCCTGTGACCAACAGAAACTTCGTCACCGAGTCCGAAATCCATCTATAATATTGTGGCTTCTCCAACACCCAGGTCAATGTTCCGTCGACTCTAGCATCGAGTTTGGCTTCGTAATCTGCTACACTAACGATGTTGAGTAGCGCCGCACACTGCTTCTCAGTTTCATCAAAAGCTGCAACCTATCAGACAACTTCTGACAGAAAAGACTGATGTGAGGTGTCACTGACAATGATCAGAGAAGAGGCTTGATTTGACAGAGAGYGATTCAGGCACCTTAGGCATCTCGAGCCTGATGAAGCTGGAGACAGTCTTAAAATTGCGATCCTCTAAGCTTTGATATTGGCACATGTTTTGATGGTTGGAATACAGCGGCTCAAATCTCTCGCCACGTGCCCCAAGTTGCGCCGATACCGGTTCAACAATCTAGAGTTACAAGCTCGATCAGCAAGATGTGCATTCGCTCAGGACCTGTTCCAGTATTCAGTTTCTGAAGCTTGCAGGCTCACGTACCAAGTCGTTAGCGAGTGGATGTTTTTCGGTTTCATACAGACTAATGATATGGAAGTCGCGCTCATCTACCAACCAGCGAAAACTGTCAGAGATAGCTTCAAGTTGCGGACTGTCACGTTCGAGCGTTTTGATCAGCGAAGTTCTGACACCTCCGACTAAGCGATGAACTAAAGCAGCATGCATGGCCAAGTTGGCAATTCTGCTTAAGATCACGCCGTACGATGCCAATTGGCTTCCTCGATGGGGCGTCCCTAGGAACATGATTGTTGTTGTGTTTTCGCTTACTCCCCTGTAATTAGGCTGCTGGCGAGCCAAGGACAATGCCTGAGGGCAGATTAGCAGTGTGTGATGAGTCAACAAAGCTTAGAGGCGGCGCAACCTGTTTAACTACGATTCCTCCAAGACTGTGGCACACGAATATGGTTGGCCGAGGCTACAAGTATGAGATTAGCGTGGTGCATCAAAGCAGCCAACATATCCTACCAGGTCCAGGTCTTGTTGTTTTAGGCTGACTTCGCGCAGCAAATGTTTAGCGAAGTCCTGCACCCTCGTGACAGACCTGCTTCCAATGAGTTGCGATGGGTATCCATAGGAGAAGACACGTGCTCGAGGAACGACATGTGGYAGTAAATCCTTGGGCCAGAAAGCACCGTTCTTTTGGGAGGTCCATGTCCGTGACCAGTGACCATTGAGGCCATGGACAAACACGATGTCCGCTGAGTAGGGACCTTCATCCTCAGAGACAGATGCAGAGGGGTTCAATAAGTGTAATCCTGTGTTCTCGGTATCCTCTTCCGGGAGTGTAACGGCTTCGTGGTCCTCATGCGTCTCTTGCTGAGACAAAATTTCCGGGCCTAAGGGAGCGCGCTGTTTGCTTAACTTTTTGAACAACTTGCGAAAAGGCATCGTCTCTGGATGCGTAATGACCCTATGTTCGTCCTTTCCCGTCACTCTCGCAAGGGCCCGTGCTCGTCCACTGGAATAAGGAAGTGAGGACTCGTTGGCTGTAGCCAAAAGAGGCCCAAATGCTCATTCCAATTGACTGTATCCAAGGTTGGCTGGATTATTCTAGTCATTGGAAAGGGTAAAGGGGTCCATCTTGCTTGAGGGCCTGACTTAGCCTCGTCGCGAATGAACTTTGTTCGGAAGGCTGGTCTGGTCTCTCGATGGAAAGCCAGCTATGGAATCAAGGAACGGGAATATCACGATGCTCGAGSGTGGAATATTGAAAGTGTTGGGGTACAGGCAACTGGTCAATCGCTCTCTCAATAAGCGCCCACGAAAACGCATCCGATTGATTAGGTAAGCAGCCTCGAAAACCATGACCCCTGATATGCACCAATGACCGACTGATCAGGAACACCATTCGTTGTAGTCAAATGCCGCTCCGCGCCAATGCATGAAGGACGTCGACAAGACTAATCCACGGGTCGGTGGGTTTCGTGTGGGCCCCAATGCCGGAAGGGAGCAGTCGCAGGCAGGGAGGTGCGGGTGCCTTCAAACACCAAATAACCAATGGACCAAGAGATCTTGTGACAGTCTCGGGAATAAAGAAAAGGGCGGTGGACTCGCACCCCTTCCTTACAATATGTTTGGCCTTAGACTCTCACTTTTGTAAATGTTGAGGAGCTTCAAGGAATGAATTAGAGATATATTAATCCAAGTATATAACATCGAGAAGCGAGGTTTTACCATTCGGATGAAAATGGCGCCCATATGGTGCAACCTTCTTTCCTAATCCTGAACCCTTTTGATCTTGGACTAGATGAAAGGGGGCTGTGCATTGTATGTCTCGATTCGCTGAAGATTCGAGCGCACCTGCATGACTAAGACGACCGGGCCGTGTTGCTCCGGGACGCCGAGGAGCACTCCTCGCAAAAAATTGAACCAAAACTACAGCCTTTCTGTAGGCTTCAATCCTTTCCAGACTTACTACGAGCTTCCATCCAACTCATTTAGGTCTTATATATACGCCAAAATCTGGTACTGCTTGCAACGTTTCCTTGTTTTCGATTGAAAAGCTTTTCTTCATCATGAAAATCGCCGGGTATGAGCGCATTGCAGGCCTTCGTAGGTGGTCATGGCTTTTCTGTCCCGACCCCGGCAGGCTAGACATTAGGACTGTCGGGCTTCTCGCCTGCTGAAACTTATGGCGGATGGCGAGCGAGTCCACCGAGGAGTCAGACCATGTCGACTACTGGATCAGACGCTACAACAAAGTCAAAGATCCAGGAAAAGAAACACATGAGTGGTTTCGGACTTTCTAGGCAGTACGTCACAGAGCCTTTAGAATTTCTGGCATCCAGGTAAGAAATCATAGACTTCCTATCTGAAATCAT
>MSTJ01000553.1:0-10689 GCA_001956345.1 Ramalina peruviana
AGGATCACACGTGACTGCTTGTGATACCTCCATATAGGTCTTCATGTGTCGAACAATTTACTCACCTACAACAACATCCAGCATTTCATTTTTTCGATCTTTGTTCCACTACCTTCAAATTTGAGAGCCTGTTACCTTGGTGGCTCAGCACCCCTCCAGCTTGCGAAGCTTCTGTCCTACACTCACATGCTCGCAATACCGCTCTTGAACGACTCCACGATGGCCCTCAACAGCGCTCAAGATACCAGTACTGGGCCCCCTGCATCATTCTTGACTCTCCCTTTAGAGATTCGTCAACTCATTTATGAGCGCTTCTTCGCACCAGACCTGTCCACAGCGCAGTACTCAGACAAAAAACTCCAGTACCAATTCTGGCAAGGAATGGTTGTTGGATTCAGACTCGGTCTGCTTGCAGTCTGTAAGCAGATACATGCCGAAGCAATCGGCGTGCTCTACGAAAGCAGTGTCTTTCACTTCCGGACGTTTGTTTCACATATTGCAGGCGTAGCCTTTGTAATTACTCGTAACTCCGAGGGTGGCGTGTACCGGAGAACCGTTGTGGAGCCTCGTCGAGCCGACAATACGTTTGTGCCGATCGAAGTGCACTATCCTCCATTGTTCTGCTATCGGCCACGCTCACACATTCATATGATTCGAAACATTCACTTGCTTCATAGTATGGATCAGCAGACTTTCTCTTTCGCCGAGCGGGGATATTCTTTCCCGGAAGCAAGGTTTTCCGGATTGGACATGGCCATCGCCCTCTACCTGACCATCTTGAAGGAGACCTGTCCTCATCTAGAGACTCTAACAATTGAGTTTGCGTGGGATAAAGATGTGCGAAGCTGCCATTGGCATAGATTTTCAAGGACAATATCCTACCTGAGGGACTCAAAGGTCATTCATGAGAATACCATCACCATACTGGAATATCTGTTACCCCAACTGCGGCAAGTAAGAATTGTTACCATCGGGCAAAACAGACACAGTTATAGAGACAGATTCCGCTTCATTCAGTCTCTCCAGAAGATGTTGTCGGATCGAGGTGCCGTCCGTGAGGTTGTGGAAGAAAAGGAATGGAACCCGAGCGTGCCTAGCGTGGACATTAGGACGCTGACCCCACAAGAGGCCCAAGATTCCTCGCAGGCATAGACCTGCTCAAACTCCAAGCTTCGATGACAACAGAGATCTCCGGCACACATTAGATGGGATAAGATGGAGTGAAGACTCAACCCCGCTGATCTGGAGCGGGGGCCATTACGAAGGCCGGAAAGCGAAATGGATGACTGAGCATACTTGTACTTACATATCGCGATTGCAGACAATCGTGCAGTGACTCAATAGATTGGCGGAAACATATGAGTTCTTAATCAACCAACCCTGCCTCTCTCTGATTTATAATAGCCAGTTCGAACAGACCTGTTTCTGAGCAGCGCCAATTGAAAATAAGTCCAGTGCCCACTTTCCACTGCATCAGCAACACGGTGCAATCTGTTCTCCGCCACCGAGTCTTCGGATCGATCACTATCAGACAGTAGCATTCCCATGTCATCGTTATGTCGTCGGCAAAAAAAAGAGCCGTGGGATGAATTCGTGAATCTTTGTAAAAATACGGCGGGAATACGCGACAGTTGGACTTTGCCAAGACTTTCGCCACCGAGATGCTCCCGATGCGCAAACGCGCCAATTATGTATCTATCCCACGTGATTATTAAAGAAGACATTTACAATACACTTGTTTTAAAAGACCGGCGGCGATTTCCCATCGCGATATCCTGTAATCGCCCTAGCACTAAGCCTGAAGCAGCCTCCCCGGAGGCCTCCAGAGCTCAGCACCGAAATCACCATGAGCATGCTTCAATGGAGCCAGGCTCCCTGGAGCTATTTAGGGCTTCCTAATTCCTATAGTAAGTGCTTATTAGCCGCTGATCCATCAAATTTCTGGCGGAGTGATAATGATACGTTATCATAGAGCTCCCCTCGTAATTACTATGTTAGTAAAAGGGGGACGAAAGAACAGAATATTGAGACGTATTAATCTATAGCTATCACATAAGTGAAATAAGATTATTTAGTTTTTCTATTAGCGAATTTTACTCCGCGGCTCCGGGCGCTTTTAATAAGTCAGAATCGACTAATTTATAGATCTTATTCTTTACTTTTGATTATTCTATTTTTATCGAAAGTTTATTGATCTCTTTCTTTTATTTAAAAATATATTGAAGCTATTAGCACGTAAAATTCACCAAAAAAAGAGTTATAATTATATTAAGTTCCTTATTTGCGGTGCTTATCAATACCTCTAGCTGACTAATCAAATTTATTGTGTCATACCCCGCTCTGACCTTCCCCTTTAGTTCTTTAGCGTCTTTCTTAAATCAGAATCCTCTTTTACCTCGTTTTCCAACAACGTCGACTCTTCAAGCATTCTGCTTGATCTGCGCAATGTTCAACGGTGTCGCAAGTAGGTTTTTGACTCCCCATGACTGATCCGCGGCCATGTTATTAATGGGGGGGTTTAGGCCCCTTGGTGCAGGTCCATATTAAAGAGCGACAAATTGGAATCCCGCTGCGCTTCCCGCCGCAGAGGCGGTCACCTGCCACCTCTAATTCGAACAAGAAAGATCTCAAAGCGACTTCGCAGCGCCAGCCGGCCAAAACCAATGTAGTTGTGCGCGAAAAGCCTCAATCGAAATTGAAAAGTGTATGTAATCCGTTCCAGGACTTGGGCGATTCATTTGTGCTTCGTCGCTTTTTCAGCACCGCGTTTTGAGTGCTTTCAATTATTCATTGATCGCAGGTGAATGTCTCCCAGGGCCCAGCATATATACCACGAAGCACGAAGCCAATCCTCCTCAAATCACCCGCCGCGCGCGAGAAGCTGTCCACCGCCGACCCAAGATGGGGTCGGGTAGTATTGAATCGGTCCATGACCGAGAACGGCGGCACGTTATTCACGCTCGGCACCAAATCTGGAGACAATATTACGCGGGACGCCGAAGACGTGCCCTTCACTCAAGTCCTCGACCATGTGACCCCCAGCGAACTCTCTCGGTTCGAGAACGCAGACTACGAGGCCGAAGACGAAGCCGAACGCATCCATCTGGAAAACATGAGACCTCGAGGTCGTCCGCGGAAGGACGGTACAGCTACAGGTAATGGCCTCAAAGTTCCGAAGACGCCGAAGSCCGCGCCRTCATCGGGTCTRGCCTCAGGCGGCTACTCAGCTTTCCGCGGCGAGGGTCAACCGAAGAAACGTGGCAGGCCGGTAGGGTGGAGAAAGCATGGCGTCCCTGCTACGCCGGGGGGACCGGTGCCTTCTTTCAATGGGCCGCAACCGACGGGTGAAGTCGACACGGAGCCAGAAATGACGACGAGGGAGCAGACCGAGGATCTAGCGGAGAARCGGCTGGAYATCCAAGCCAAGACTGGGGTTTACTCGATGGTGTCTGCCAGTGGACTTGGACCGCAARTTCCGGACAGTGAGACGGAATTCGACACCAGAGAACCTACGCCGGCCGTCAACCATGAGACAMCGGACGAGCCGACGCCTAAGCGAAGGCGCGTTGAAGTTGATGCTTCAAWCCCGTCGACCCCTTTTGAGACAGCGCCGCCATCTCCCGTGCTTCAGAGTCSAGYTACAAGTGACGAAGACGAGCGCCTTAATCTGCTTGATCAATTCACCTCAAACTCCCAGGAACAAAACACGCCACATCCTCCCAAAGATAAACCCCCAAAGCGGCAATCGACCGTTGAGGCTCAAMCAAACCGTCCAAGTCGCTCCAGCAGCGATAAAGACGAGCGCCTCGTTCTACTCGATCARTTCACCWCARASTCYCAGCAGCRKAACACGACACATCGTCCCAAAGAAAAGTCCCCAARGCGACGTGGCCAACCCAYYATCAAAACTCAACCTSAMCSWYMAARYCGSTCCAGCAGCGACGACGACGAACGGCTCAACCTCCTCGACCAAYTCACCGCMAAACCCCACCCSAAACCCCCAAGAAGCACCACAACATCTACRCAGGAYTCSATGCTCTCCAGCATCCAATACRCYTCYCCAACRAAACCCCACGCAGCCCCACCACAGCAGAAAATCCCACCATCCCTCCCAACCCTCCCCCAAAAGCCAACATCCACCCCCAAGCGCACGAGCCTAACACCTCACTACCCCGGCAGCGCYGGCGGYGYAATCCCCATGCCCAGCACCASCACCACCCACGGATCAAGCCGCCGCCGCCGCCGCCGGGGTCCCTCGACAACCTCTCCCAGCAAGCCGCGCACCGACAACAAATCCCAACACCGCCGCGCAGTCCCCAGGATGCCACTCTCACCCAGCAAACCCGCGACCTCAACGGCAGCGCCTCCCTACCGCTCTTCCATCCCCTCCTCATCAAAGCCGCGCCAACCCCAATCTCAACCGCAGCAGCAACACCGCCCCAACGCCACCCCCACCAGCACAACCCCCTCGAATCCGAACACCACCACCACCCCCCCCCGCCCCTCCACCCGCTCCAGCAGCAGCCTGAACACCTACCAAGCCGACACGGTGCGGGCGATGGATTCGTATTTCAGCCCGCGAAGGCACAGCAGCACCAACGGGAATCGGAATGTCGATCCGCGGGTTCGTGCGTCGCGGACTGAGTCCGCTGATCCAGAGTCCTCAGACGAGGGGGATGAGGATGGTAGTGATGATGGGAGTGGTGAGAGTTTTGTGGGTGTKGYGGAACCGCCGCGATTACAGCCGGTGCCGGCGCCGGCGCAAGTGAAGATGGTGGGGGAGAGGCAGGTAGGGAGGAGGAGGGCTACGGCTGTGAAAGTGGTGGTGGTGGTGAGCCCGGGTGTCGCGGAGGGAGTTGGGAGGGTGGTTGTTGATGGGAAAGCAGGAGATGATGAAGCGCACATGCTTGGCGACGATTCGGTTCAACCGAAGAGCCATGGTATGGCATCGCAGCAGAGGAACGGGACCAACGGGAAGCCCAATGTGGAGAAGGTAATCTCGGAGGATGRGGAGGAAAGTGGAGACGAGGATTGTGATGATGATGATGATGATGATGATGACGAGGGCAGCATAGAGCTCTGAACTTTTCCAAAAAAAACTGCATGTTTTCAGGAAGCGGTGTGGCGATAAGGGGAGAGAGCATCACAAGTTCGCGAACGGGATCTGATGATACAGCGATAGAGCATCTTGGGTAGCGACTGGAGGGCCACCCCTGGTGGCTTGTGCCATTCGGTTTGTAGCGTCGCATAGAATTAAATCGGCATAAGCTCAACATCGAGATTTTTTGTTCCCGACCTGTGATGATGTTGCCAAGGGGCGGAAAGGCTACGTTGATGGTCTTACCTGTGACTCATGATGGAACCCGATGTTCCTGACCCATCAAATTCGCTTGTCGCTCGAATCGAAGTCCCAAGAGACAGAGCAGCTCAATGTCAGTACTCCGGGAAATCAGGATCAACCTGCTCCCTCCACGCCTTCAAGCCGCCTCTGATATCACAGGGCTCCGCCGCAAGCTGGCCACCTGACTGCTCATTAAGAAGCGCCGCCTCCCTCTGCGCCAACCTGACAGCTTCTTGAGAGTCGTTGCCGTAGCGGCAAATGAACATGACAGGCTGCTTGAGATCCATCCCCATTTTCAGGAAGGGGCGCAATACCTTGGCTGGATCCTGCTGGATCTCCGCAAGGGGAAAGATGACGGATTCACGGATGTGTGCAATCTCGTACTCAGTCACGCTGCGGACGTCGATGAGGTAATTCTTGTTTTCTGCGGGGATGCTGGCGTATTGGCTTGCCGACATGCGTTGGAGTTCGTGATCATTTGCCTGGGACTTCGATCCGCAGAATTGGACATAGTCTGTAGCGCCACGGTGGAAGTCTGACCGGATCTTATCGCGCGGGTGGCTGCATGTTTCACATCCCGCTCTCTTGCCCTTGAGCTTGACGGTTCGGAAGGGCGGATCGCCCCACGCCGAGTACAGCAGCATTCTCTTGCCTTCGTCTCCCAGCACCTGCCCCTTGTTCTTGTTACTGAGCAATTTGATGCTCTCCACGGCCATCAGCGTCCCCATCACGCCGACGACTGGGCCCAGGATGCCGCTTTCACCACAGCTGAGCACGGTCTCGGGAGGTGGCGGGCGGGGAAAAACGCAGCGGTAACAGAAGCCTGAATCTTCCACGCGAGACCGTTGGTCGGTCGTGGAATTCGGAACAGGGGGGTTGTTGATAATAAGCAGCTGGCCGTCTGTCTTCATGGCCGAAGCCGATATGAGGGGGATCCCGGTGGCGACGGCCAGATCAGAGATGAGGTAGCGGGAGGCGGGATTGTCGGTGCAGTCAAGGAGGAGGTCGTATTCGTTTTCAATCTCGGACAACGACGAAGATGTGACGTGCTTTGAGAAGGGCCGATATATGAGGGAGGGATTGATTCTGCTCGGAGAAGTAATCAGCTGAAAGGCTCGTCTAGTTGGCGGCCTGGATAGGCAATCGTGTACTATACAGACGTACGCCTGAAGTCCAACAGCAGCACTGGTAGCTTTGTTCATGCCGATGCGATCGGTCGTGTGCAGAAGCTGTCGATGCAGATTCGATAGCTCAACAGTGTCCCCGTCCATGAGCCCCATTGTGCCCACCCCAGCACCGGCCAGGTACGTCGCGGCTGGACATCCTAAGCCGCCAAGCCCAATCACGAGGACCCGAGCATCCTTGAGACGTAGTTGGCCCGGTAGACCAATCTCAGGCATGATCATCTGGCGGCCATAACGCTTGTAGTCGTCGAGGGGAAGCGGCAACTTCTGCGGTCCCAACCCCTCTACTCCAGTGACATCAATCCCACCCTGCTTGTTGCAAGGAGCTTCATGTTCACCATTCGTTGGCAACAAGGAGCCATTGGTGTTCGTGGATCGACTTCCGTTGATGACAGGTCTGTTGGCCGCCTCTCCTCTGACAACCCTCAATTGATCTCTGAGATCGTCGAGGACGAATTCGAGGGTCGCAATCTGTTTTGAGAGGCGCTCATATCTATCTTCAGGCTCCATCCAGGGTGACAATGGTTTCGACAAATCCTTGATTGATAAAATGGAAATCAAATTGATGTCCCAGTATCGACATACCAATGCCACGCGAATACAGTGCTTAGTCAGGAGCTCTTGGCATTGGGATCCGTGCACACCACAGCCTTAATCAAAATGTCTTCGTCTCTACCGCTTCATCCTATTCCGTATCAATATCATTTTCGAGGGGCGATGGAATGATCCCACTCTCTGGCAGCTTAGGCGCTGGCAGTCTACATCTGGAAATGCACAAGGACGATTTGAGAGTCTTGCTGGACGTTCGGGCACGGAATGCAAAGGGACAATGCAACATATTTGCTGAAGCTGGTCTTCCAACAATGTTTTTGATTGACTTAGAAGCGATGGTACTAAGTATCATGCCAGAAAGTATATATTAGATAGCAAGACTGTCCCATATCTAACATATCACCGAGACAGCGAACCGAGCTTCACCCTCATATCAACTTTGACTTATTGCGATTGCTTTTAGTAAAGACGAGGACAACTTTTCACCCTACAAAACTGCTTGTTCGATGTACCCAGATGTGTTCTTGTCAGTTGCGAACCCTCTTTTGATTGCCAAGCGATGTCGCGAGTTCCCGCAAGTCATCATCCTCAACCTTACAATCTGTCAAGATAATCATGATCTTCTGAAATCCCGATCGTCTGTGGGAGGAGACAGAGTTAAATGCGAATCACGACTCGCTAAGCGAACAAGTGGTGACATAAGTCCAGAGGCTACCCTTGGCTGCTGAGGAATTGGGTTGTCCATGCGGAACAGGCGGCTGAAAGCGACTCCAACCAGAAACCACAGCACTACCTCAGTGGCACAAAGCTTTGTCTGGAATAAGAGGATCGCCCCCAAGTAGGGCATATCATTCTTCGCTGGGGGTTTGAAATATAAGAGGAAGAAATAGCCGACGAGGAGCAGCACAAGCAAGTGAAACCCCAAGAGAGAGCTTCGAATGAAGACGTAGTTGTAGAGGCAATCCTCTTGCTCCCAAATCGGTCGGGAGTTGATCGGGATATGTTGTCTTGACATTCGAACCTCATGTGCTGTACGATACATGAGACTTGTCACATCCTCAGTTGAAGTCTGGCCCGGGTAACGCGATCGTCTTGACCCGTCTGTATCTGCCATCAGGCTTGGTGACGATAGCAATCCTCTAGTGTCTTCCACGTCCGACATCAGGTCTGGCGAAGACAGGTGGTTTCTGTTCAGTGCATTGTTCATCTCGAGGTCATCATTGGCGCTACTGGTGACATCTAATTGCCCATTGAGGAAGGAAGAACCAATCGCGGTCTCCAGAATGCTTCCCTCGTTTACCTTCGGGATCTTTCCGTCATGATGGGCCTCTGCACTCTAGTATTAGCCCTGTGCTCCCCGACGATATGATGAGAAGTACCTGAGAGAGTTTCCATGCACCCAAGTACGGGAACTACCAGAAGCAGGACTGGGAGAATCTGGCCAAAACCCCATTCGTTTTCCTTCTTCAGGATAGCCGGTTCGATATAAGACCTATGAACGAGGATGTGAGCGGAGCCCCATGCAAGTCCAATCGCGCACATCCATAGTGAGATAACGAAAGACTCTGAAAGCTCTAATAGCAGCCAGAGAGCTACGTAGAGCGCAAGTATAATTTTGAACATCAGAGCCATCGCTATTTTGTTGACGAGAGTCAGCAAAGAGGATGTATGGCGCGATCGTCGCCTCCGAGCAAGAATGAAGTCAAGTAATTTGGAGATGATGCGTAGTAAGAATCGTCGTACGTTATGCTTGAGGAAGTTGTGACTGGTGTTAAAAAGCAGCATTCCTTTCCAAACCAGGCTTACGGCCAAGACAGTGAAAGACCAAATTGAATCGCCATTGAACCCTCCTTGATATCTTGATCGCCAAAAGCATATGGCCGGAACTCCAGCGGGAAAGGGGATGGACGTGTTGGCTAATTCTTCCCAGAAAAAACTTGTGGTCGGGATAAGCATGGCAAGAGTCATAACGCCGATAGCGCCCATGCCAACAATCCGAAGAGCTCTCCATTTCGGTCTTCCGGAAGATCTGAATTCTGCCTGAAGCAGGGACACAGCGCTAATGTGGGTGTTCGAGGACATCCAGGCGAGATAGATTGCCACATTGAGGTGATACACGCTTATATCCTGCATCTTAATGAAAGCTGCCACTAGTATGGCGATGCCAGTAGCAATCTGTTGGTCTGCGTATCCCAAGACGACGCTGTTAACGGCCTGTTGCCACCAACGGTGATTACCCGTACCCAGGGAAGAGCGTTTATACAACAAATCATCCGCTCGCCCAAGTAGATCGGCAGACAGCCAGCCACAGAAGTAAGCAACAACCATCCAGATACATACTAGGTAAGCTGTCGCTAAGAACGATAAAATGACCTGTTGAGGACTTTAGTCATAGAAATTCAGAAGGGCACAACGTGTCACAAACCCCGACACCTGCAATATCAGGGTCTGCAAATTTAGAGGAATTGTAAGCAAGCCCACGAAAATCATACAGGAAAGTCCCATTATGGCAAAACGCCTTGACTGGGTCATCCAAGTCGACCGATGATGCAACGTTTGCAGACATCACTCAGCAAGAACAGTGTCAAGTTCACAAGTGTGGTCGGTCCTGGGGGATATGTTTTCGGGTTGATAGCGAGAAATGAGGCTGAACGCCCAGTAATGCTAACAAATATGAGTTGTTCCATCAGTGAAGTATTATACGAATTTGCTCATTTCCTACTCCTTGCAACTTGTCATGTCTCCAATTTGTAGAGGGGCTATCGAGGCTGTCTCCCGGTGAGTTCGAAAAGTTGCCATTTCATTCGAGATCGCATTCCGAAGATCCACTTCGCAGAGGCTGTCACGTTCCGGGACATGCAATCCTGTTGGTGGTTGCAACCCCTTCACATGCGCCTTGCCATGACAACGACGACCTCAATGCCAGATCAGCGGCCTGCCTGCAGCAAGACGAGGGTTCTCAATGATGCTGGCTCCCTCCAAGTTGTCCTCGTGATGCCACAGCCCGAGGAAAGCGCCGAGTCTTGTGGCCATCGGCATCACTTCGATAACGAAACATCTAGCACTTGAAGGAATGAGAGCGACGATCATTGGGCGAACAAGGATAGCTACATGATGCTGATGCCAGCAATGATGATAACGAACGGTTGATTGCAGAAAGATGGATTCGGAAGCCCGAGGGATAGGATTGCTAAGGCCATTTTCTAGCGTGTTTGCCTGAGACTTTAGCGTGCACGGACCGGCTGTTAAATCTTGGCGAAAAGTCTATAAATAGCAGAAAATGACATCATCCTCTGCCATTCGGTGCAAATGGATGCACGAGGGGCAAGTTCCAGAGCAAGTGAATGGTAGAAAAATTCAGTCTTCTGCTTGGGAAACCATGGGGAATCAAGCCATACCTACTTCCAGTGGATGTTGATGTTTCTTGCACTTCGTTGACCTCGTCTCACACATCTCCTCGCAGACTCCAGCAAGTCAACCTTGAGAGGTCAACGGTGTCCCATGCTGTCTCTCACAAAGATTGCTAAACGATATCACCAACCAACGCCCTACCCAGTTTCCCCAGCCTTTCCTCGCCTCTCCAACACCCCAGCCTAACCTCTCTCTCCCCTC
>MSTJ01000554.1:0-10608 GCA_001956345.1 Ramalina peruviana
AGGCGCCCGCGCCGGGGTGGAGGCCGCTGGGATGGGGCTCCTTGGACCAGTTGTTGGCGGGGCAGAAGAGACGGCGCGGGTCGAGGGGGGGGTCGTGGTGGAGGAAGACGGGGCAGCGGATTATGCTGTTGGGGGAGGTGAAGTCGGCGGCGCAGTGGGGGCAGAAGCGCTGTTTGCACATTTTGATGTTTGTTGATTTGGAGGGAAGATGGGCGGGTGTGTGGCGAATGTGCGTGTTTTGATGTGAAAGGGGCTAGGCTGGGAGATTGGGGGTTATGAAACGTGCTTAGCCTGTGATGGAACGCGTTGCTCACGGTGATGGGGCTTGGGGGAGGGAGTGTGCAACGTGTACGAGTGAAGAGGGAACTGGGCAAGCTGCTAGGAAGAAGTGAATCACAATGGTCAGCAACACAACACTCTCATGGGGTTGAATGCTGTGGAACGTCCAGCCGAAACGAACGAAGATGTTTGCAAGTGCTTCAAAAACGATCTGACTACGTTATCAAGCTATCCTATCATGTGTAAAGGTAATCGCAAAGTTGACAGAGTATCTTACACTACATCTACCTTAGAGACGATTTAACTGCGTTAAATTCTTCCCACTCTGATATTAGGATATGTCAACATACTAACAGACTTCTAGAGTGACAAGGTACGTTGCCTTCTCTACAAGTTGTAGTATGAATAAATAAACAACTTGAGCTGAGTTATCGTACCTATGGCATAAAGCACAATAAGACATTTTACATGCTTTGTCGAAAGCTTTTCTTTTGATAATAACGGCTCAGGAATCAAAATTTCATATCACGGAGTGCATCGGTTTTGGCCATGGACTCAGGGGCAATGTTTTTTACATACGTCTGTTGATTGTGGTGTTTGTCCTTGTACGCGTCTGGCTTGACCGTTGTTTACAAAGTTTTGAAAACGTTCATTAGCAGTGTTCTTTTCGTCAGCCTGAATTTTTCAACAACGTTCTATCAATCGCAGGCCCAATAGCCAAGGTTTGACCCCTGACCTTCTCATCGCTTTCCGCATTTTGATTATATGGCAAACAAATTAGGAAGGAGCCTGCCGCACTACTATCATCACCTTTTCAAATTCTTCGCTTTTCGGGACCACACCTCTTCACATTGCATAATTAATTCGGCATCCTGGTTTTGGGTAGCATACATTTCATCCTGAGCATCTTTTAGACCGCTATGGAATGGGACGATTTTATCTCGCCATTAGGGGATCCCCCGTCTCTGCACTATTCCTATGCCCCACGGGGAGACACAGAAGCTCCGCGCCCAAGTACCTTTGACGTTCCTCCTCGCACTGAACAGTGGATTTCTAGCCCAGCGTCACGGATAGACGCTACGTCCCCCTCAATCAACTCGCTCGGCCAGCTTGAGAAACTCAGCATTGATGATTTTGCATATGAACCCCGCGAAAACGACTTCGGTCCTATCATACAGTCCCGGAAGGATTTCGCAATCTTTCGCTGCGGCTGTTGGAGACTTGACGGGTCCCAATGGAGGAACTTCTCGAAGGATGAGCCTACAAATGTCATTTGGGATGGCAAGTCAGCTGCGTACAGGTGAGCCGTTTCAGATGACATCAAAGGCTTTGAAGGTCGTCATGCTGACATCACGGATTCAATKAATAGCATTTATGACAAAAACTGCGGTACGTGACTGCTCTCAGACAGTGCAGAGTGCCGATTGCAAGCTCATCGATTWCCTAGGTCTCTGTGAAYTACAAAACGCTAGAGCGCGTTTTCAGGCCCAGAAATGTCTGGAAGAGGACGAGRTCATAAAAACCAGAGAGTCGGACATGTACGGGGATCATGTCCATCTTACCATGTGCATCAACATAGGCCCTCAACTACCCCGACAAGGRTTCAGCTTAGCCAATTGGATCGCGCAGACCGAGTTCMGGCAAGCCATCAATCCAGCAGAGTACATGAARACTTCCAAGGGCAAGATTTTAAACCTTGGGGTAGATACTGTCGGCGACATGAAAAGCTCCAACATCCAACAAAMCCCGGTGATATCGCGCTCGCGGGATGTCATGTTGCCAAATACTTCGGCGGACCTCGATGACCTGATTGAATCCACGTGTATCCAAACATCTTCTGAGCGAGAGGCTGGGGAGCGGATATCGCATGATRTTGGCYCCGTAATGGGTAATGGCGCAGAGCAGAAGAGCTATGTGCCAAAATGGCAAAATAACAAGGGCAATGCTATTGCCAGATCTGACTTGGCCAGGCGCACGGAAGAAGAGTGGGATTACATGAGCAGCCGTGAGGAGAGATATGTGATGCTCGTGCCGCTAGTGGATTCTTGCAAGGCGTGTGAGAAGGAGAATTGGGGGATAAAAGGAAAGAAARGGAAAAGAAGAAACATTACTTCCCTGCCAGCGACTGAGGCAACCAATGACCGTGACTCCGATAGAGGAGCYCATGAGTTCACTGGAGAGATGTCAGAGGATGCTCCCGGCATAGAAGCAACAGCAGCATCAACAGCTCCTGAACCTAATGATGTGRTTTTCCGTGAGTTCACCGAATCGACGCGGGAAGAAACGCCCTGTATGCTGATCAGAGGGGGCTCATATGCTCCTGAACTTGATATATCCATCTCTGACCAAACGAGCGAAGACGATCYCGATGCGCTCGAAATRAGGAATGAACAAACTTTTCAGCATGATGGAGGGGTCTTTGAGCAMATGAGTGGAGAAAATATTGGTGCTCTCGATACAAACGATYCACAACCTCTTCAGTATYATGAAGCATCCCTGAAGCAAATTGAGAAGAGGACTACCGGTGTACAAGTAATCGAGAATTCAGCTGATCCTGACGCTGATGTGCAAATGTTTGACCAAATGAGCGAAGGCATTCTCGGTGAGCTYAAGACAAGGGAGACACATATCCTTCAGCATGATGAAGCCTCATCTGAGCGAATTGGCGAGAAGACTCCCRACATGCAATYAAAAGAGGTATCAGATGCTCTTGAACTYGATAAAAGATCAGTTGACGAAGCGATGGAAGATATTCTCGTTGAGGCGCAAAGAAGAGAGAGACATACCCTTCAACATGATGGARCCCTTCCTAAGCAAGTGGGCGAGGAGACCGTCGAYATTCAACCAGTAGAGGGATCGGASTCTTCAGAATTCGAGAGAACCCTCCTTAACCAACTGAGCGAATATATCAAGGGCAACCCGGAAACAAGTAATGCACGATATTTTCATCATGATGGAATATCCTTTGAGCAAATAGGGGCGAGCACGCCCGGAATGCAAGCAATAGAGGGAGCAAATGCAATGGAGCCAYGTATACATGTTTGCGAGCAATCGATTGAATACTTTCGCTTGAAGCAGGCAACACAGCGCACAATTGCCACGCAGCAATATTGGGATTTCCTAGACCAAATTGACGAGACCCCTCTACGCATCCAGGTACCAGAGGAGACGAGTGCGCTTGAGCCTTATGKGGACATCTTGAGGCGATGTCCGTTCTCAGGAAAGATTGAACTGAGAACGATGAATGGGATCTTCGCAACGYCTGAGCCCATGGCGCAGACAGACGGGCAAGCAAAGCRATCACTACCAAATCTCCAGTCAARACAAGGCACGAACGTTGTTCAGCATAKCCGCAAATTGGCTGAGCAGACCATTCCACGCATCCATGTACCGAAGGGAACAGAGGCGCCTGAGCCTTACGTGGATATCTTAMGGCGATGTCCGTTTTCAGAAAAGRTTGAGCTGAGACCGATGAATGAGAGTTTCGCAACGCGTGAGCCTATGGCGAAGGCAATCCGACAAGCAAGTTTCGTGGACCGAATTGACCTTCTCAAACTCCCGGAAGGAGTCTACCCACGGAAGCCTTCAACGGAGACGAAATTGGCTAGACAGACACCACTACCGCTCCGAGGTTTTGCAGACTGGGTTGACAGTCTCCAATCTCTCAATGAAAATAACCTGCGGAACTACTCAGCAGAAGTCTCCRAGCCAGCTGAATTACTAATTGGGTGTCCGTCAGCACCAACCCTTACAGCAGCTCATCCCACAGGCTCTGACCAACAACAGCCTGCATTAGTRGCTGCGGGTCAAAAGAGAGGCCAATCGCAAGAGCCTCCAGGCCAAGAATTTATATCCTGGAGTTCGGCAGAGGCTCACAGGGTGCTCGTTCCATTAGAGATAGAAAGCGAAGGCGAAACACGACTGGAGCATTCCCCAACTCATGATGTCATGCCATCCAATCTCACAGCGAATCATCGCCAGCAAGACTCACAGGAGATTCATGTTGAAGGTGTATCACAATCGATAGAACCCCCAACCCAGGAATTCTGGCCATCAATTTCCGCAGGCGGTCCTCAACAGCTATGTTCATCCCAGGTTCTTAGAGAAACGGAGTCAGTATTAGAGATTCCAACATCACAAGACTTCAGACACCTGAATTTTGCGGAGATCCATCAACAGCAATACTCGGCAGAGGTCGGAATAGACGATGATTTTGCATTAGAGCGGCCCCCAACACAAGACTTTCGACCCTTGACCCTTGCGGGGGCTCATCAACGGCAACGCTCAGCAGGACCCGGAAAAGAGGGTCATTTTGCATTGGAAGGGCCTCCAACACAAGAAATTGGGCTACCGGGTTACAAGGCGCCTCTTGCATACCGACGCTCATCGAAGCTCGAAATAGAAGGCAACCTTGCATTAGAGGGTCCTCCAACACAAGACTTCAGAAGCTGGAATCTTACGGGGGCTCATCAAAAGCAACGTCCGTCAGAGCTCCGAATGGAGGGCAACTTTTCCCTGGAGGATCTTGCATTAGAGGGGCTTCCAAGCCAAGCCTTAAAGCCATCAGAATTAGCGAGTGCCCGTCAATACCAGCACTCATCAGATAGAACCATGGAGGGTGACGTACGATCGAATGGGGGTTGGTCAAACAACTTGGGACCAGCGGGTCTCACAGGAGCTCGGCAGCCGCAACAGTCAACCACCTGGAATATGTGTTCACAGTGGGCAGACTTTTATTCCCAAATTCTGACGCCATTCCATTTCCCTGAGATCCGTCAGCAGCAGTGCTCGGCAGGAGCAGGCGGAGAAAGTAATCTGCAATCAGAGCATCCGCCCCCGCATGAATTCAGACCATTATATCCTCCCAGGCTCAGTCAACAGCAACCTTGGTTGGACATTGGTGGGGAAAGCATCTTGCAATGGGACAATCCCCCTTCACAAGAATTCCGGATACCTCAACCCACCGTAGGATTTCCGGTGCAAGCTTTTCCACCACCAAAGTCGTGGAAAGATCCTCGCCAGCAAGGAGACACAAGAGGCTTTAGCGCGCCAGTACAGCCGAAGGAACAAGCGAAAGTACCTCCCCTATTTTCCTACCCTTGGTTCAAGCTTCGGAATGCATCTCGGCAAGGAAACGTCGCAGGAGACATGGGTCGGCAGATACAGACGCCTTTGGCAGGACGCCCTACAGAGTCTATCTCGGCACCAATGCGTCAGCAAGGTCAGCACCGGGGAGAATGGCGACCAGACACAGGTGGGCGATTAGTATCAAGGTCCACAAGACCCTCTGTATCGTCGTTTTTGTGGCGTAGACTTCAGAAAGACGCGGACGTGGGGGGGCCTCTGAGAGAGACGGGTAAGCAAGGCAAAGCTCCACCACCAGCGTCTCGGCCAGAAAGCCATAGACATGAGCCTGGCAGCATGTCAAGAACCAACAAGAACAGCTGGAAGTGATGGAAGGATGATGGGGATTTGGGACGCAAAGACAGATGTTCAAGCAGTCTAGCCTTTCTCGGTTAGTACGAATGAGATGATGACTCAAGAATGAGATGCGTTTTCGGATGCTTCAACCCATGCTTTGGTAATGATGTAACATTCGATGAGATTCCTGCTCGAGGATCCACGCCCTCCAGATAGAACAGCAACTGTAGATGGACTGGATCTGCGTAGGTAGGCCAACGGTGATTACCTACTACGGATGCTAGATATGTCTCCGCGTGACTAAGCTATTCTGCATAACAACTCCCAAGCAAAAGCAAGAAAAGCCCCCGCGACATCTCCCTGGATTTCCCTTATCACCACCAACGGATTCCGGTTAGGGTTCGACGTTACTGTGCTGAAAAAGGGAATGGATGATTGCTGAAAGGTGATTGCTGAAAGGTCGGTTGCTGAAAGGTCGATTGCTGAAAGGTCGATTGCTGAGAGGTCGATTGATACTGCTAAGGCAAGAAAGTCGGTGAATCCTCTCGCCCGTCATAAGGTCCAAATAAAGATCGTGGTAACTCAGGCGATTCCAGAGCCATAGGGCTTGGTGGGGGCGGGACTGTATGCCGGCGTACAGAAGGTTGGGAGCAATATCTGTTGAAGAATCCATTCGTATCAATGACGGTATCAGCCTCGATGTCATCACGCAGCGGCTTGTGCTCCATACCCTACAAGGTAGACGTTGTTTGTTGCTTTAGTTGTTCCCCCAAATCTTTCGGTAGACTTGACCAATATGTGTCCCCCCCTTCTTGCATACGTTGGCTTAGCCGCTTTAATTGAAGGTATGTCCATTTATCCGTATTGTACTGTTGTTGCAGCGCAACCATTGTTTTCGCTGCGATCGCTTCGTTGGAAACGGTGATTATGGAGCTTGGCCCTGGTGATTGGATAACGGCCGCGCTCCTAGAAGAAGTTGGTCTCGGTGCATGTATGCTTCTCGCCGATTGTATGCTAGGACGAGATCCACCGTTGTGCTGTGATGGGGAAAGAAAGAAGGTTGATCTCCCGTGATATCAAGGCAGCGCACTTTAATTAAGAGATGATGCGTCGTGTGACACAGTCGATCGGTATGCGAGATCCGCTAATATTGTCCGTGGTCAATCTTCATGGGGTTGTACGCCTGACGGACAAGAGGTGCCGGTGGGGCAGGCGGGAAGTTGCGCAGAGTTGGTGCGGCGACCTCAGTAGGTCGTTTGATCCGTATGTATTTGTGTGCATTAATCCGGGGGATATCCGCCAGGTCGTGGGCCAATCTCTCATTCCCAAACTTCACCAGGCTCCGGTGAATAGCCTCTCCCAACTTCGTATAGATACCGGCATCCTGTCGGACCAGTATTGTTGGTTGATATCCTCTGCAAGGCTTACCAGATCTTGATGGATCCCCATATTGGCACGATAGCTGGACTGTATGACACGTAATGCCTGTCATATGATACCTTCAAGGTAGGAAAAGAATACCAGCGCTCTTCAGCAGAAAAAGTGAATCGTTGCGCTTGTACAGTCGCGTTCGCTCAAGGCACTTCGTTCCTCCGCTTTATCACTCGTCCCATAATCACCCGCGTCAGCCGACTCGTCCGCTCCTTCCAAGTCGCCCTTGAACCTTGTGCCTCCGCAACCGGCGGGTCCTTCTCTTTGGCCATCTTCTTGCCAAGTGCTTTGTGGGAACGTTTGCACTTGGCAACATTATGTCCAGTCAACCACCATCGCCGACAGGTCTTGGTGATCAACAGTCGACCAGGAGAGCGATGCACCTTGGCAGGAGACGATAAGAGGCAACTGATGATTCGAGCCGATTTGGTGGGACTTCCATCCTGTTCGGCCGGAATCTTGGACGGTGTCTCGGGTGATTGCACCTGCGCAACGTCTCCGACCCCAGATTCCTCCACCTCTGGCGCCGAGCCACCAAGGAAATCTGGCTCCCAAAGGCTAGCTTCRGGMGGTGAGTAATCCGGTGTATAGGACTCAACCTCCTCTTGCACCGCTGCAGCCTCAGACGCAATCCTCGTCTGCTGTTCCTCCACAATGCTATCTAGGCTTTGGATGGTGACATCTGGGYTGCGGAAGGCTTGAGCCTTGCGCGGACGCTTGGCCCCGGGCTCAGGTCTGACGACTTGCAGAGGCGTATAAGGAGAGACCGGGATAGTTGCTTGGCTGCGGCTCAAGCACGGTGATGACGGCGAGGCGAGATTTGCTGGACGGTTGTACCAAGAGCGTCTGGCACGGGGTCGGGGGGGTGGGTGTTGCTCCTGTTAACTGGTCAGAGGCTTTGCTTATCAAAGCAATCATGTCTTGCACTTACCCTTGGGGGGGAAGCAACCACCTCGTTGCTCCCTTCAACGTTTGCAGGGACGTTGTCTGTGCTTTCGGCCATTGTGGAATTGATCAAGTGGCTGGTTATTTGGTCTGTTGAATCCTGTTTGATAATTGATACGTTTAATAGGGATGCTTCAGCGGAGGTTCTAAGTGGCAGTGAGGGTCTGTAACAAGACAGAAATTGCATAGGAGGAATAACAGGATATATGCAAGGCTGTGCCCATGTTGCCTATGCGACCAATCCAGCACCTGAGACTGGCTAGAAAAGATTCTCACGTCACTCAAAGACCCACAAAAAGGACCAAAAGCGTAAGGCCATCGCCATTTTAGCCTCAGGAACTTTGCTGTCGCCTGCAACAACAGCATCTGTGGCCCTGATATATGACGACCAAAGCCAAAGAGTTGGTGGCTGGAAAGCTTGTCCTGACGAGCAGGAATGAGGCGTCGAGGAAACGCCACGAAAGCATACTCGTCAGACGATGTCATATGACGCCAAACAATTTCATGCAAGCAGACCCATCTGAGTTGATGGAAAAAATGGGGCAGGCTAAGCGATCTCAAAAGCATTTAGCCGCGTGAGCCGGGCGATGGATGTGACAGCACAGGACTGCCCATTGCAAGCTCCCGTGCAGGAGGGCCCTGGATGGATGCGTAGCAAGAGATGAGACATGTAGCTTGATGCAGGGTAATGTCGGAAAGCTGGGGTCATACAAGATTTGCTTTTACAATCTAGCCTTTATGCATCAGAGAACGTGACCAGATCGTCGCTTGATGCATCTTGTCCTCCTCTCCTGTTTTGCAGGTGTGTTGCAATCTCATCCTATGTCACACAAGCAAGAGAGGCTTCCATCCATCGTGTTCCCATCCATGCTGACCCCCAATCTTCCCACACCCTGTCATCAACCTCGCCCACTCCAGCATTGCCATCAACGAACCTCGACCTCACTCTACCTTGCCAATCCAGAACAGCCCTCTAGAATCATAACCATAGTCAGCAGACATCCCAAAGGCATTAACGAACAGCAAGGGTCACCAACCGCAGCCACGGACCCTCTCAACGTTGCTAGAAGGCTTGATCAGCAATGTCCGTGAAGGAATCCTCGATTAATCTGAGGATCGGGGCAGAGGAGCAAGGATGGCATTTACCGATGCGTCGCACGCGTTCGCGAACAGGTATGCAGGTTCCTGAACCGGGCCCAGTGGCATCTGTGCAACAACTGGTAAACGGTCCTTCCGCAGGGATGATGTAAAACGTCCATTTCGCACATTTTGGCTCGGCGGTGAGATTGTGTTCAGAACAGTGAAAAGGATATGGGTTTGGTGAGTCTGGCTGTTTGCTGTCTTCTTGTGAAGGAGAGATGAAAAGTTGGGGACTCTCTCTGAATTTAACCACTCGAGGAAAGAGGTGTCTACTGCATGTGACGAAGAAGCGGTGGAAAGAAAGAGGTTGTACACAAGCTTCGTGAGGATCTATTGGCTTGTAAGTTATTTCGTGGTCAGGCACGAGCTCTGCACGGTCTTTTTCTATTGACACGTGAATCACCACGATTGCCTTGGTGACGACGATAGCGAGTGTTAAGGCTGGGCTAGATTTGTACAACCCGCCATGAAATATCGGATCCTGAATCTTCCTCAAGCAACTGAAAGGACTTGACTCATGTTTTCCTTCAAGTCATACACAACCTCAAAAATCTCTCATTTGGAATGACTTTTGACTCAGTATCTACAGCAAAATTGGCATTTGATCGGATAATAGTCGCTCACGGAGCTGTACGGCTGATCAAAATGCACCCCAGACACTAATCTTGCTTGGCACGACCTGCTTGTTCGAGAGTAGGACAATTTGCATTGTTGCAACTTGAGCTTTCTGGGTCCTATCTTCAACAGGTTTCTGAGCTTGAGCAACAATGCTTGGTCAACATTCTCATTTTTTACCAGGCTTCTCTTTTGCGTGGCCTTCCTAGGATCACAGAGCGGTCCGCAGGAGAAGACAAACAATGATCATGCAGAGTCCGACCAACACCAAGAAGAATCCTCAACTTGACTTGCATTTACGGGTGTTTGAACTCGCAAAAAGTATGTGTATTGCTGTGTCAGTCTAGTGCAGGTGTGATGCTGTGTCTGTTTGGTACAGGTAATGACCCGAATGCTCAGTATGTGACAATCTTTCGGTCCTTGCTAACCCAAATATGACCATCTCCGGATTTGCACGCATTCATGATCAATCATTCAAACCCACCGCTGTGTAAGACAAGACGCCCATTATCGGAAGGCTGAAGAGACTCCTAGCGGGCAATGTGTATGTCGTGCGTGGCATCTTGTCTTGAGAGCTTGGTCAGTAGTTTGCTTCTAGATCGTTTGGAGTGATTATTACCACTCAGGACCGACGGAAGATATACCGCAGCCAGCTGCTCTCGCATCTGGGGTCAGTAAATCTAAGGACGTCATTCATATTGATCTCACATACGACAATCCCAGTAACGATCCCTCGAAGGACTAAAGGACATCGTCAGTCGGGCCTTGTCTACTATC
>MSTJ01000555.1:0-10589 GCA_001956345.1 Ramalina peruviana
CATCTCTACTTGCCCTGAAGATGCCGCAAGAATCAGCGCTGTATGGCCCAATTCTCCACTTGAGGTGTCAATGTCAATGCGGTTTCCGTCGAGCTTGCCGTCAAGAGTTCCGATTACAATTGATTGCAGTCCAAAGTGCGCTGCCGTGTGGAGCACGGTATAGGTCTTAATCTCTTCTGCTTGCCAATACTCTTCGCGATAACCCTGCGAAAACCGTCTAATCTGAAGATGAAACCCTTCGCGAGACCTTGAATGGAGCAGCTCTGTTGCCAAATCCTGAATTCGTTGGTCTTGAGACCTTCTTACGTGATCACCCCAGTAGCACGAGGCATACTTAATGAAAGGATAGTCCATCAATCGATCCTCAATTTCGAGCTCGGATTCAAGACAGCCGCTTGCAAATGCATCGAACAAAAGGTAGGTCATACAAGCCTCCGCGATCCTGTCTTGTCCGTTAGGGAATATCACTTTACGTATATTTCGAAGAAACTCCTGGATTGCATAATGCACCAGTCGAACATGTGAGGTCTCCGGATCGATGTCCACGAGACCCAAGCAACAGTCCACGATTTTCCTTGCTGTAGGCAGGTAAGTCTTGTCTAAGAAGCTTTTGCCTGATTTGATGGCCAGGGCTTCCCTCAACTCGCGTGTTGTCAAGGACGCCTTAGCGTGAGAAATCCACATTAACGCATTCATTGCCAACCTTTTCCGACCTTCTGGCTGTGCTTCGATTCTAGCAATCGTCTGCTCAAAGGCTTGATGCAGATCGTGGGGGATGATGGCAAGCGACTCTCGCATGTCTCCAATGGTCGTTTCATTGATTATTGTTTCGATCTGTAATGCTGGCAGCAGAAATCTGTCCATAGTCAGAAGACGAAGCTGTGCAGGCACAAGCTTCTTGGATGGAGCAGCTTACAATCTTTGAGCCTTTGAGGTGATGCTCTCGATAAGCATGTTCTTGAACGAATCCTCAATAATGTCTACATTTCCGCTCTCTTCAATCTTTTTTGCAAGGAAGACCCGTAGATCCTCATCTTGCGCCTCGATAAGTATCTTTAACTTCGATCGCAGTCCATCTTGGATGTCCTGTAGAGTAGAACGACTAGTAATCAAGACTCTCACGTGCTCCTTTTGCTCAAGCCCTGTCAAAAAGCCCAAGACCGCCTTTCTGTGCCTATTCTCATCGCATTCATCCAAAGCATCGATAACAAGGAAGAGGTTCTCAACATTTTCACAGACAAGCGAGAAGACCTTCTGAAGATCTCGGATATGCAATTGTCGACCTTGCTTCATGTAATTCGTCAAGGCTTTCAAAGCAGACTTGTGCAGAGCACAGTCTTGGGCAATTATTTGATTCAGCAAGCTTGCCACCATGCGTTCTGCTGAGCTATCGTCAGAATTCCGATAGTCGAAGTAGAAGAACGCGAGAGCGGCCTTTCGAGGTGAGAGCTGATCTTTCAGATGATCAATGACCAAAGATCTAGAGGAGGTCAGTAGCTGCGATTCAGATGACGTGAGTTCACACCCACGCTAGGACAGACTTTCCACAGCCTTGAATGCCGTGGCACCAAAGGATCGAGCAAGACTTATTGTCATTGAACCATTCCTGGAAGAGAGAATGACGCAACAGCCATTGACCGGTCCCCTCCACTCGACTTGAACGGACAGCGTTGTGCTTGCTTTCATGCTCAGAATGCGACAGCCAGTTGAGGAGACTCTGATTTTCCCGCATCTCCTTTTCGTCCTGTAAGGATCAATTTTGCTCTTTGGGAGAACTAGACTTAGTAATCATCCTATCTTCATCGATAGACAACGTCGCTCGACGGGATCGGAGGATTGGCGGTGATACACGCGCAGAGAACGAGGTGAGGAAGTTCTGAAGGGAATACCTTGTATTGATCTTCCTACGGCAGCCGTGGCAAGATGAAGCTCCTTTAATGACGAAAGAGTCTCCAGTTGCCCTTCTAGGACCTCTCTCACATCTTCAGATGTTTTCGACAATAGCTCACTAGGATAGCTCAGAGATGGATTTCTCGAAATTTGTTGAAAGACGTTTACCGTGACTCGATGGCAATTGCAAAGTGCATGAATTGCGTAAAAGTTTTTAAGTCTTGCATTGCTTCCTTATGTTCCCTTTCGTCGAACGGCCATTTTATCTTTTCCAGGCGGCTCTGATTGATGGACATCAACTTCCGATTAAGGTCATCAAGTCGGACTTCACATCCGCTGACACTTGTATGCAATATCGAGTCTCCCACGGACGCTTGGTCATGTGCTTCGCTGTTGCGAAACAGGCCATCAAGGCGCTTGAGAGCAGCCTGGAGTACTTTGAGCTGGTCTAGGAGCTCAGACGCCGCTTTGCTGGCATTTCTGGCTTTTTGAATGTAGGTCTTGGTAGACACGGTGGCCTTCGCTGCCAGGCCGACAAGACCCGCGATGCCCACTGTCACAGAGAAGGGATCCATTGCAGTTCCAGAAGGAAGGATTCGGTTTACAAATGATGGAAAATTACTAGAAGCAAAGACTTAAAAACCAAAGGGCCCTAGCTATCTAGGGTATCAGCTGCGCTCGGAGAAAAGTCTGCCGAGCGAGAGGCCAGGCGATGATGAATCAGTCATGCAATTGGGGGTGCTGGCGCGTCATTTCCAGACTACTACGATCAGGAAGCCTCTATACACTAAGGACACAACTGCTTGATGGAAACCTATGCTATTAGTGAGAAGTTGATGAAGAGATGAACTAAAGGGCGGCTCTTCAGATGCGACAGCAGTGATCTATTACCTAAGCCATGCCGATTGGACAGACACGCGTTTTCCCTTCAGTTGCTCTTCTCTGGGGCTTGTTTCCTGGTGTCAAGCGAGGCATATCAATGAATGCCAATATTCCATTTCCCATCACAAGGCCTTTTCTGCGCAGGAGACGACCTATTCGGATTCATACATCTCATCCTCTCTCCCATTTTCACTGATGACAGCTGTCCATTTATTGGAGAAATCGACCCTTTCAAAGTCGATGAACATGAGCCGTTCGAGCTCTTCATTCCAGATCATGTTGCGTGTACGAATCTCGTTTGGCTCGATTTGGATCCCTCTACCTCTCATATCCTCGCAGAATCTCTGTGTCTCCCCGATGTTGCAGCGCCTTTGCGTTTCATATGGACTGATAGGCCTTCCAGCATACGAAAGTAACAGCATGTATACCATTTCAGACCCGCTCTGAGGCCGGACGTCCTCTGGGCTCAACGACCATGGTTTCACGAGATAGAAATCCCCAAGCAAGACCGGCACCTTTTCGCCCTGCATCTTGCGCAAAACAAGATAGGCTTCTCTTTCCCTTCTAAGCATCCTCACCGTCCTCATCTGCGTAGCCTTTCCAACTAAAGTGTAACCGTGCGATATCAGTGTTATCCTGAATATCACGTGCTTGTCAATGGAATGTAGTCGTCCAGGTAGAGTCCCAAGCCTCAGCGGGGTGCAACCGTTGATTGGATCAAGAGCGAGTTGATTCGTAAGGAGAGTCGATAATTGTAAGTGGCTAATTTGATGCGATTCCGTTTCCAGGCCTTGACGATGCGCAGTCACGTTCGGACACGCATCATCGAGCTTAAGGTGTCGAAGAAGGCCTAGCATGCACTTCTGGGTACAGAAGCTCCTCCGGAATGAGTTGTGAGCACTGTTGTCACTCTCGTGTCCAACTTGGTGAGGGCTCTCATGAGCGACACAGTGACTTTCACATTCGAGCTGACTAATCTCGAAGTCCCGTGCAGCGCTCGCATGGGAGCAAGGTTGCTCGTGAGAACCTTCCGCTTTAATGCATTGCGGCTGATCTTCTGGGAATTGTTTATTCAGAGCCGATACAAGGTTCCAATAAAACCTCTGATGATGCAGGCCTTCAAACAAGAGTTGCTTGCAGAACACACCCTTTGGGGCTTTGAGCAAGTATTGCTTGCAAGACGCACACGTAAGGAACTTGCGCTTTGCCCGTACCGTCCCGTAGATGTTAATCGTTCCGTCAAAGAAAATATTAAGTTGAGCCAAATTGTCATGTGTCAGTGGCTTCACCTCAGCGGCGCCGATTTGCTGTAAGCGCTCGCTATCGCCTGCCATGTGCGGCCAGGTCGTCTCGTACTGGAGTAGATTATCAAGTTGAGCCAAATTGTCATGTATTAGTGGCTTCACCTCAGCAGCGCCGCTTTGCTGTAAGCGCTCGTCATCATCTGCCCTGTGCGGCCAAGTCATTTTGTGTTGGAACCAATGACAGTCTGTTCTGATTAGGTGAAATTTCAGCCCACAACACGTATAAGATATTGTTCGGAGATTCGCGTCATCATGGCGATTGCCCTCCGAGCCTGTTCTAGCTTACTGAAGTGTCAAAGGTCCCCACCTTCCCAAATTGATGACGTGACATTTGTTTGTGGCGCAGGTTTTGAGGGTGAACGTGAAGCTTGGCACACTACGAAATCACTTGTAAGCGAGGTCAGGAGCATGTTGCACTACTGATAAACCCACGACACCGAATGTCTGGGATGCACCTGCGTTGGACAAATGCAGTCGCCTCAATGTTCCGTGGCGGAGAATGACTAGCTGTGACATTGGATGGCACAAATGGCACATTCAAAGCGGCTAGTGCAGACCCTGCTTATGAAGGCCCTCGCGCACCTCCACGTCAAATTTTCAGGGTGATGAAGGTGCAATCGTGGCCCTAGGTGAAGAAGGCACGGTTGAGAGTCCAGGAAATGAATACAGCAAGAGGGTTCTGGGCGCCGCACATGCCGTTGAGGCTCCTACCTTTGGTCATGCTGTTTCAGTACAGTGGAATCGGTCATCAGACGAAATTAGCTGGTAAATTCCCCAATCATATTGTTTTTTAGAAATACAAGGAAAGGAGTGAAATCGATTCCGAAGTCGCATTCGAGCGGTCAACATGGGGCTGCCACGCGGTTCCACCAATCTTCTGAAATCCCCAGAAAGGAAGCCCATCAGAGGTTCGATGACATGAATTCGGGCAGCTCGTCACCCGGTGGTCCGCGAAATCGAGGGTTATGAAAAGAAAAGTCCCTCGCTCCTGACCAGCCACAGAGCCTCCGTCATATGGCACTTGCATGTAGCCACATGAATCTTGGGAGTAGTGGCCGAAACCATCGTAATCTCCCAAGGAGTTTAGATCTTTCGCACGCCAAAGACCCGTCGGTCTGGAACACTGTGAGTGCGGTGAGAAGCAGTGAGGACGCCGACGTTCTCAAAGGGTCATGGTCTTGCAGTCGGGTCTTTTGCACGAAGGGATGACCACAGATCCTCGGATGAATCTATGGGAACTTGGATAGCAATGTGGTTGATGATGTCTGGCGCATTGTTGCAGTCAATTCGTGGAGCAGCATCGTTAAACCAACAATGCCTCAGGTCACTCACGGCTAGCCGGTTGCAGTCTAGCTCGAAAACACAACTTCTGCGAAATCTGTACACCTGTCTCATTTTTGGGATTTGAGCAGTGGTTTCTTTGATCACTCTGATTGCTTGATGTGCTGAGTAGACGCGCAACGAATTGCTGCGGAGGAGGGATCCGTGATAATCAGCTCTGAACCCCTGCACCTTTTCAGTTGCGACTAGTTGCTGACAATGCACGAGCATTTTCTGGCACAATCGGAAGTCTCTGAGAAATCATATCGGCTTGTCAGATAAGAAACGTCACACACCACTCTTTGGTGAACAGACTGCCGGTTTTAGTTCTCCAATATAATAAACGCTCTTTGCCGACCTCATTTAGGCCGCACTACTTCTGAGCTGGCCCGAAGAATACAACAACACGCGAATCTTTGTTCAGCATTAGCAAGTCATAAAAGTCATCAGAGGACTTGGCTTATTGTCTGATGGAGCTCTTTGACGTCAACATGCCCTTGATATACGGCGAAGGGCATAAAGCGTTCACAAGGCCCCAGCTTGAGATTTTGAGGGTCAATCCGGACAAGTCTTTGTTCGCGTGGAGAGACCCAAGCCTCTCCTGGAGTGGTATGTTTGCTAATACCCCAGCCGCATTTGTCGATTCAGGAAACATTATCCCATCTCTCACGTAGCTCGGTGAGAAGGACGGACCAATGTCGGTGACCAATCGAGGCTTGGCTACATGCGCTCGACTGTGGCTTCCCGACGAAGGAATCGAATATCTCGATGTTAAGGATGCACCCCTTGAAGGGCTTTTCCATGAAATACTGAGAGATGGCCAGGAGATCTCGAAGGCACTGACTATCAGCTTCGAGCTGGACGAATGCCTGCTTTTGTCATGTACATTGGATTATAAGTCTGATACGGCGATTTCTATTCTCGTGAGAGAGTCATCTGCCAATAGCCTGGTCAGGATCAACCCGGGAATGCTTTCCGTTCATCATCTAGACCACGCTCTCAGCAGAAGAATTGATGATACACAAAAATTGTTTGTCCAGCCTATTTACAACAACCGATACGGAATCTTTGCTGCTGCCAAAGAGGTGTGGATCAGAATAAGAAGAGCGCCCTTTGGACGACGGCTCTCACTCCTACACCGTGATCGTTTTGAATACGCAACAGTGATCCGAGGAAGCCACGGAGTCAGTGGCCAACAGAGGTCTTGGGAAACTGTCATCGAACTACCTATGAAAGACGAAAGGCTATGGCTCTGTACTGAGGACAATGACCTTGTCATGATCGTAATGAAAGATTTCGAAATCAGTGCTCACACATACCTGGGCAAGCATAGCTCGGATCAGTCCTTTTCATAATTGGATATGAGCAGGATCCACGATGCGCTATGAAAATCACTGGCTATTCCAGATAAACGAACCGCGACGGACCAGGGGAGCTTCTTCGAACGGCAGCTTCCGAGCCCGAGCTACGTATCAATCCGGCATGAATTTACAATGGGAGAGCATTTCCGTAACAACAACGACATCGTTGTTGACAGGCAGCCTTTCCACTCCTTTCCCAAAGCGCCCGATAACGACGGACACCATGGGTTGCTATCACAATACAGTCTGTAAAGATTAAAACAATCAATGGTCAACACTCTAATCAAACCATCGTCTTCGCACCGCGAACATCGCGATAGCACAGCATCTCTTGACGATTTAGGGGTTCGATCTGCACAAGAGAGTGACAAGGTAGTAATGAGATGAACTGTATATTGGTGATTTGGAGTGGGTCAATGTTAGAGTATCTCATTAAAGACGACGACGATGATTCTTGGTCTCCTATATATCATCGTTGCGGAGCCGTCTTCCAATCGAATTTGTTCTTGGATGCCCTGAAGTTGGCAACGCCTGCTGCTACTCAAAGACGATTCAAACATTGGACGGTCAGAAGTCGTCGATCTGGGCGCATACCCATAAGTAATGTCCAACCTCGCAAATTTTCGCAAAGCGATAAGCATTTACGGGTCGACCATTAATGAATGCTCTTCTCGTCAAGCTATTTTGGTGGAGCCTTGCTTGCCCACTTCCTGGACACCCAATAATATCGGCCTGATGTTTCTCACCCTCCTCAACCTTGTCGCTGAGATCGCTCCCTCTAATCTACAAGCAGAAACAGATAGTCGACAAGCAAGATTCCCCAAATCCAAACATCACCCTATGTCATGTACCATTGGAAATTTGCAGACTTTGTAAAGACTAGCAGTGAGATCTGATGAGAATGCAAGATTGGAGATCATTATGGATCATGGACTACTAGCAATGGGGAAGCCTCAATCAGCAAGATGCACCTGCCAAATCATCCACCCAAGACGAAGACGAGAGATGGTTTCAGCTTCATGTGATTGTCCAAGGCAGGCAAGGAAATCATGCTGACTTGGATGTTCCTTATTCGTCGGACGAGAACGTGAGAGAAAATGAGACCTGCGAATCATAAAACTCGCTTCAACTTCGTCGCACCACTTGCGGTGAAGTTACTGGCAGTAGCATTCCCCGCCGTCGACCCATCCAGCTTCGGAAATATTCCAATCTTGGTCAAGAACTGCGCATCCCACGCGGGCGCGCTCTCCGTCTTCCAGGTCCAAAAGAACCATCCATTCGTCTTCGCGGAGAAGACGTCGGCCTGCTTCTGGAGGTACTGAGTGACGTTCTGCTTGAGCGCATCATCCTTCTCAAAAGCATCGAACGAATTCTCGCCTTCAGGGCAGGTCCCGTTGGCTCCCGGGGAGAGACTGTACTTGTTGTCAAAGCGGGCGCCTTCGTTGCGGCCGTTGAGATATTGGGCGCAATCGGTCAAGGCGCCGCTCCATTCGCCGATGATGGTGGGGTGGGTGGAGTTGGCCACGCTGGCTTCGATGTTCAGGTCCACCTGTTCGAGATGTTTCTATTCATAGAGTCAGTGGGGAACCATTGATTCAGGCGAGGGGAGCAACTACATCAAGATCGAGGACCAGAAGGTTGAAATCAAAGACTTGGTAATCATGGTGGTCGATGATATTGGCACCAGGGCCAGTCTGCGCGTATTCGTCATTCCACTTGAAGGCATTGACGAATGCATCGCTGATCGTGACAGCCGTGTTCGGACTGCTGGCACCCCGCACGATTTTCGCGCCGCAAGTGTGATAATTGACGACGACAGTCGTCGTCTGCTCCTGATAGCCAAGCTTCTCAGGAAATGGCTCGTTGATAAGATTGAGGGCCGCAACGGTCGGGTTGTTTCCATATCTGGAGGCGATTATCTGAATGACCTCGTACGTGTAATGGACATTGCCGTTCTTAGTCCAGGAGGCATTCAGCGTGTATTGGCCCGAATTGTCGAAACCGTTCTGTGAGCCAGGGGCGCCGTGTAAGTCGACGATGACCTGGATGCCAGCGGAGCCCGCCCAAGTGATAGCCTTGTCCAAATAGTCTGCCGCACCAGGGATGTAGGAATCGTTGCCAAATTTCTTGAAGGCCCAATCTTGAAGTTTGTCAGCATTCGACAGATAATGGTCGGCTTCTTAGGACCCACATCCGATTCCGATGCGCACCATATTGAACCCCGCTTGCTTTATCTGTTTGAAATCATCCTCGGTGATAAAGGTATCCCAATGCTTCTGGAGAATGCTCTGTGCATCGGGGTTCTTCTGACCAAGTGTGTATTCATCGACGATATCTTCCGTTGGGAATAAGGAAGGCGTGATCCATCTACGATTGATCAACTCAAGAAATCAGACTAAATCAGGATGCAATGCGTACGACTCAAGGAGAAGCCAACCTCCAATGTTGACTCCCTTCACCGCACCCTTGGCGTCCACACTCCAGTCGAAGCTCGGAGTGCCATTTGCGTTACCATCAGAGCTGGGACCGCCGACAGATATGTCAATAGAGATGCTACCGGCGGCGCCACTTGCACTTGTAGCGTCAGCAGGTTCTGTCTGATTGACTTCAGGACAGTCGCAAGGCAGCCTGAGCATGTTAGTGATCTGATGCTTGCATCTTGAAGATAACGTACGCGGCCGCGTAGACGATATAGGACGCGAGTAAAAAAGCTGTAAGCATCATCATTATATCTCGATCGACCCTGGCGCGACCTCGTCAAGGATTTCGAGGAGGAAAGGTAAGATTTGCGAGCCCAAAGATTGCTACAAGTGACACAAGTACGCTCATTCAATTGAGAGATTGAAAGACCAAGCAAAGCAGCCAATGTGCCAAAAGAGCGATGAAATGAATGAGCAGCTTCAAGCTGTCTTGAAAGGAACGTGAGTGTGCAGAAATGAAGGACGCAGCGATGACCGCAAAGAAAGCTACCGCAAGCCTGAATTTGGCCCGAGAAGGCCGTCGAGGTATCTATACTCTAATGCCATCCCACCTCAAGATTCTGAAACAAAGAGGCAGACGGGTCGGCGGAGACACCTTGGCACAAATGCCGTGCACATGGCTTGTAGGATATGCTCAATGAATAATGGGGCAAGTATTCACGAGAGGAATATTGCACATTACGCGTGAAACACATCTCTCCATGCATCTCCCAACCTCCCAAGGCATCACAATTTGTGGTTCAAAGATCAACAATCCACTGTCGTCCATCCGTCACCAGAAAAGGGTCGAAGGACGGGAAGTACATGTCGCACTAATCATGCGGGGCGGACCCAAAATCCCTGGGGCCGCTGGGGCGTGTTTGAGCATTGCGCTATGAGCGAGGCGAACCAATAGGATGGCAAGGACGGCAAAGGCCAAACTCCTACAAGTAATTCGACGGGAAAGCCGAGATGGGGTACTCCGCAGTCCTAGAATCTAGATGTCAAAAAAGACCAGTTGCGGACCAGGTGGAGTTAATCTCAACAGTTCGGTATTGATCAAGGTAAGACAGAGCAACTGGACAATCTCGGGACAGTGTGGCGTATATTGGATTGACGGATGGCCCTTTTCGGACATGAGCTTTACCCTAGCATTCGACATCCCTGAGTAGGAAGGCTGCGCAGTACCCAGAAGAATGATCAATTCTAAGGGGAGGAGACAATTCTCCGTGAGCCTTGACGGTCTTAAGGTTGTCAAAAAGCCACGGGGATGAGAATCGGATAGTACATTTGCGTCGGGTGTGGTCATATGAGTGGCCCTGTTGGACGCTGAAAGATAAAATTTGTGCGTGTGACTTCAACGAACAAACCGA
>MSTJ01000556.1:0-10579 GCA_001956345.1 Ramalina peruviana
CTCTGAACATTTACGGCCGTGTCTTCCTGCTATCTTGGTTCGGCTTCTTCATCGCCTTCTGGTCCTGGTATGCCTTCCCTCCACTTCTGACCGTGACCATCAAAAAAGACCTGAATCTTTCACACGCCGACATTGCGAATTCTAATATCCTGGGTTTGGTTGCTACCCTGCTGGTACGATTGGGGGCAGGAAGCGCATGCGATCGCTTTGGGCCAAGATGGACCTTCGCCACCATCCTCTTGATTGGTGCCATACCCACGGCGCTCGCAGGAACAGTCACCACGCCCGCCGGTGTGATCGCAGTGAGGTTTTTCGTTGGCATCCTGGGGGGTAGCTTCATTCCCTGTCAGGTCTGGACGACCGGATTCTTCGACAGAAATGTGGTCGGCACAGCCAACTCGCTGACTGCTGGTCTGGGTAACGCTGGTTCCGGGGTGACATACTTCGTCATGCCCGCCATCGTCAATTCGCTGGTTCAGTATCACGATCTCTCTCCTCACGTTGCATGGCGAGTGTCCTTCGTCATCCCATTCATTCTCATCACCCTGACTGCCGTGGTCATGATTCTCACCTGTCCGGATACGCCAACAGGCTCATGGTCGTCGCGCAGTCGGGACATGCAGCGCCATCTTGACATGCGAGACACCTTCTTCACCACCATGGGCAATCGGGGCGACAACCATGCTCCAAGCCTCGATTCCAGAAGCCTTTCCAACAACGACACGGTCAAGCTCAACACGCAGCGCATAGGGAACGTGACGTACGGGGCCAACACGCAAGAGGATGAGTTATTGGCCGCTGCATCTTGGGAGCTGGTGGAAAAACCCACATATCATAGCACCGCAAAGGCAATCTTTTCTCTACCAACCTGGACGCTCATCATGCTCTATTTCGGCACTTTCGGCACCGAGCTGGCCGTCAACTCGATCTTGGGGGCCTTCTATCACAAGAATTTTGCACACCTGGGGGAGACCGGATCCGGCAATTGGGCGGCCATGTTTGGATTATTGAACGCGGTCTTCCGGCCTGCAGGAGGAATTATAAGCGACGTCATGTACAAAACGACGGGCTCGCTTTGGGGGAAGAAGATGCTCTCACATGCGTTGGCAGTCCTAACGGGTGCGATGCTCTTGCTCATTGGTCTGCTTGATACTGAACATTTGCCTACAATGGTTGGATTGCATGTTTTACTTGCCTTCTTCGAGGAGGCGGCCAACGGCTCCTGTTTCGCCCTGGTTCCACATGTCCATCCCACATCGAACGGTTTGATTACTGGTGTGACAGGAGCTGCCGGTGATTTGGGCGGGATCCTCTTCCTCCTGATCGCTCGCTACAGCGGTGTTGACTACGGACGAGTATACTGGTTGATTGGTATCGTCGTTATCGCCGTGAACATGCTGGTCATTTGGATACGGCCGATACCCAAAGGGCAATTAGGCGGCAGATGAGTGTAATATTGCATTGAATATTTTCTCTTCATTAGGGCGAAAGTACGATCATAACGAGGCCTTATTGGGCAGGGTTTTGGCATGTGTACCATCGGTGTCACGACATAGGAGCGAATTTGTACATAGGTGAAGGCGAACGAAAACCAAAATACTGGAAAGACATCTCCATATAACAGATCCAACAGTTTTCAATAACTTGCTCTGCCAGCCGTGTCGCTTTTATCACTTTTTCGTTCATCTCGCATCTTCTCTCCTTATCTCGAGGACAACGCCTCATGCAGGGGTTTATCTATGCGAGCCCGTGACATCCAGGCGTTGTCAACTCACATCACCTAATTGCAGATTACCTCAAGATAGCTGATAGCGCTACAGATGCGCCTTCCCCACGCCGGCCCCCATCTCTATCTCACTCGTGCACAAGATAAACGTATCTCTCAAGCTCGGCACGCGCCACCTCTTATTCGCCTGCTGATAATCCTCACTCGCCAACATATCCGCGAAATGCTCGAGGCTGGGATAGTGCGCCAGCGCCACCTACATTCTCTCTCTCTCAATCATCAATGTTTTCAAAAAAAAAAGGGGACAAACCTTTGCAGCAAAAAATGACATTTGCATGCCGGTGAGAGAGAGAGAGAGAGATTGAAACGCGAACACACCTCATCCCATTCATCATCCGCCCCCCTCGCCCCCGCATCTATAGCTTTCCCCACAATCTTCGCCACCCCGCCGCGCTTCAACCCAACCGACTCCGCGAACGCCTTGCCGTATTTCGCATATTCCTCCCTCCGCCCCAGGCGGAAAGCGAGGAGGTTGAGCATGCTCACTGCCCCCGCGGGGCTCTCCCCACTCTGGATCCACTGATTCAGCTCGTTCGTCAATTCCAACCCCTGAGCAGACTCGGCGATGCGCGGCTGATGGTCCAGCGAGCCCGAGAGCGGTGGCACCGACGAGCCAGGTGGTGGATGTAGCAATTGCGCGTTGCGGGAGTGGAAGTTGGAGATCAGGGCGGAGGGGACGCCGGCTTGGATGCTCCATTGGCGGCGAGTTTGCGCCGTGATGGATGGGGTCAGGGAAGGGGAGGAGGTGGGGAGGATGAGGAGGGCATCCCATTCATTGAGGTTGTTWCCGGGGATGAGGGAGTCTTTGGATATGGTTGTGGGCGTGATGATCCATCTTATGACTTTGGCGAGGATGAGGGGTTGGGGGGTGGAGGATTGGATGGCGTGGTGGAATTGGTCCCAGTCGGTTTTCAGGGATAGGAGGTGGATCGTGCAGACTGGCATCGTGGGTTCTTTGGATGAGACATCCAGAGGAGGATGCAATGCGACATGGTGCCGCCYSTTGTGYCTGATYTGGGAGGAGACACAATCTTGGATTTCATCATCTTTGGCGGGGAYTGAGGATGCCGAGGAGCCTACCGAGGTCTACGGCTGCCCAGACAGACCAGTGCACAAATTGTTTTATYTTGCCCCTTTTCAYTCTCTCTTCACATTACATCTTATGTGGTATGTCTAGATTCATTTCCACTTRCTTTGCAAGAGAAGTGTATGCTTCACATGATATGAAGAAAGTGATGTCGTCCCTTCAGGTCATCTCAAGTCTTTAGACTCCCGTCATGCTCCATGCCTCTTCCTAGCCAAATTCCCCCCCTATGCTGTAGCGTCCTTAGAAAGAGACTATTGTTTGTTTCCCTTCAAATCCAGGCTTGCTTGCATAGCACGCTCAAGCTCCTGATCATGAGATTCCGCGGATGTCGTAGCGGAAGCCATCTTTTGCCGATGCTCTTCCTCAAGTAGGCTTTGCTTTCGGACATATTCGAGCACAATTTCTTCTTCGGTTTTTGTCTTGGATGTTTCCTGGGCATGATCATCATGCGCACGTTTTGACAGCTCAATGGCCTTCTGGAGTTCTTCGTCTTGAGCATTTTCTCCAACCTCAGTCTTCGACCGTTCAATGGCGGCTTTGACATGCTCCTCCCCCTCACTCTCAATCCCCGAATCATCGAAATCTTCAGCATTTGGGGCGCTCCGTGCACGGCTGAGATGGCCATGTTCATGGAGACTCTGTTCGATGGCTTCCTCCAGATGCTTCTCGTGCTCCACAGTACCTTCGTGGTTGTCTGAAAACCCAGCTCTCGCAAGCTGAGCTTCCTTGATGGATGCTTTGATCGCTTTTTGGATGGCTGCTTCATCGTCACCACGGCGCGACGCCGACTGAAGCTCCATCACACTTGCCCGAATTGCCCTTTCAATCATCTGATCTTCTTCAGGGTTTCCTTTTGAAGTTGCTGCCACCGACGCCTTTATGGCCTCTTCGAAGTCGTCCTCGGTACCTTGACTGAGGCTCGGTGCAGTTGCAAAATGGGAAAGCGGATCCTGAACAGAACTCCCCGGAGGCACTGTTGAGTCCGCTGGTGTACCATCYCTGCCTTTTCGCTCTCTTCCTTGGGTCTTTCTCTCSTCCCCACTAGAGTGCGGTGATCGAGAGAAGCCGTGAGGTGCATGAAAGCTGGCGTGACGGTGGTGCTCTTTTTGTTTCGCTAGGTCCACCTGCACCGCTTGCCAACGGCTGATCACGTCGAGACGCTCTTCACGTTTTGACTCGTTCCATTCTTGGAATCCTTGCGTCGTCCTTGCTGCTACAATATAATTTTGTACGCTAGACCCCAGGTGTTTCTGTATCTCTTTGTAAACCCCTTTGAGGGTATATCCAGGTAGCCCAAAGAAKGCTATATTTCGTCAATTGAGTCKTTAACARATACAACAGAAGTCTCACCTGCTGATGGTTTGAGGACTATGCCTCCAATACCCTTACCAAAACCTTTGATGAAACCCGCCACGCCTTCTTTCTTCGCTCCCTCTATTGGCTGCGTCACGATACCGGAGATACCGTCGAACATGCCATAGCCGAAYTCCTAAGTGAATAAGCACTTTACCTCACATGAGAAGAGTAGACATCAAGATGTTGCATGCTCACCTTTCCAGCAGCTTTCAAGCCGCTTTGAAAATCTGTTACTTTTTCCGACTGGCGGACCGTTTGGTCTCCGTACAGTTTGGGGGCATTATGAAACCCTCTGGCGACTCCCATCGTGAAGTCCATGGGCGATTTCGCAAGAGCCCCACTCATACGGCCGATRCCCTTCCCAGCACCAAGTGCAGCTTCCAAGGTAATCTGCCCAGAATGTCGTCTTTGATGCTTGGGTTCGGCAGCTGAGCCAGCTCTGCTAGGACTCGAATGGCGTGATCTCGATCTAGAAGAAGCACGTGACAAAGATCCTCGCAATGCTGAAGCCATGGCTCGAGTTGGACAATGGCTGTCTTTCGAGGTTGTCGGAGAGAGTTGCTCAGCCTGAGAAGCCGAGACTTCGGTGGTAGGTGAAGTCGCCTGATCCTGCAATCGWCTGCGGCCCTCTCTGACGTCCTCCAGGCTCCGCGATGCTGGGCTTGATGATAGCTCTGAGGTTTCCACCGACTCTTTTGAAGAGCTCGCAGCCTTGGGGACTTCAGTACTCGAGGTAGTCTGTGAACCAGGAGTTTTCGAGGCCTCCGAAGGTTTTATCTTCATGGCACGTAGTATCTCCACGGGAAAATCTGCGGCACCCATCATGAGGCTACCAAATGTGCCCAAAATCGCTGAAGCACCGCCGGATATCGGGTCCCAAGGTCCATCTTCGGAATCGTACTCGCGAGGTCTAAACAGCTTGAGGTCATTGAAATCCAGCAATCCCTCATTGCCCAAAGTAGTTGCAGCAAATGCGCTCAGTCGTATTTTCGTACGCTTGACCCTCCAGGTTGCCGCTCTGCTTGGGGCTAGAGAGCACCTCAGTGAGTCGACGTCAAGCTTATCATTGAAGTCCTTTGCACCGACGTCGGTTCCTTTCTCTAAGCTGATCTTCGCTCCCAATTCTTGCGCTCGCGCAAGGGTCGTTGGTTTGAGAGCTTCCATGATGCCAGCGGCCAGATTGTCAGCGTTCAGCTGTTTGCTTGGAATTGGCTTTGGACCTGCGCCAGCTTTCGCAACCATAGCGCCCCAGAATGGTTGATCGCCAAAGAAAGGCACGATGACGGTTGGCTTGCCTAAAGCTATGCCAGCCGCCGTTGTTCCAGCCCCTCCGTGATGGACGACGCACGACACTCTCTTGAAGAGCCAATCATGAGGTACGTTGCCCAGCATGAAAACACCTTCAGGAATCCCCAGAGTATCTCCTCCAAACCCTCCCCATCCCTTRGAAACGAGCGCTCTCTGCCCAGTCTTTTTCACAGCTTCGAAAATCAGCTTGGTCATGGCATTTGGATCATCGACAACAATAGAGCCAAAACCWATGTAGACTGGTGGAGGGCCAGCRTCAAGGAAGGCCTCCAGATCTGGTTCTGGTGTAAAGCTGCTGGCCAGGGAGAGAAAGTAGAAACCTGATATCGAGATATGAGAGCCCCAATCCTTTGGTTTGGGAATCAAGGATGGAGACCTTCCCATTGTTTAACATTATCAATAAGTCAAATTAGGGCATGGGGTCTTACCAGCAGTATGTGTAGGGAATGCGAAGTCGGGCGGCCATTCCGGGGGCCCACATGAGGCTCACAGGCTCTAGACCTAAGCTTTTCTCCCTAAATCGATTGATGATGTCTCCCAGACCTTGCCAAGTCATCATCTCGACTAGAGCGTAGGAGACGAAGTTCGTGATTGTAGGKTCGGCGTTTGAGGATTGAATGTTAGCAAGTGGGTGAGGGAAAGCCTGTGTGGGAGACCATGGCATMCTAGGCGGCATTAGCSAAGGACTCGAAGAACTYATGAGCTCCATTACTGACGTGAACATCAAATGTAAGGGRATCCCCAGTTTCTCGGCGCAATGGACGTGGGCAAAGCTAGGCGGATTTGCGATKATAGCATCGGCCACAAARGGCTTCGTAGCAGGGTCATCCTCAAGACCAATCCCGCTATCAAAGCTAGYACGGATGTCCATGCTGTCRTCCGTGAYAGCGATGCCAGTACCRTCTCCAGTCTCAATACACGATCTCCAGCATCCTTGAACTATCTCATACATCCCTTTCCGTCGCTTACCGATGTCGCCTGATTTCAGAGTATCCATACCAGGCATGAGACCAGGGTTCTTCACCATGAAGGCCATGAGCTCGGCGGGATCGCCTCCAATATTGAAATACTCCARTCCATTTTCTTCGACGAAACCCCTGAAGGTTGAGTGCGTTGCCAGCCTKACCCGGTGATGGTAGGTCTCCTTCAGAACTTTGCCGAGGGCGACGAAAGGTTGAACATCTCCTCGAGAGCCRACAACATGTATGACGACATTCAAGGGTGGTGGGGGCTCTTGACCGGCAGGACCCCCAAGGGAGGGTGGGATGTAGCCTGGAGGATGAGTAGCAGGTTCATCCTGATGGGCAAGGTGGAGCTGGCTTCGYAAGGCAGGTACAAGCAAGTCGGACAGGCGCCTCGACTTTTGGTTAATGTTGATGTTTAGACGTCCATCGTCTAAGTAGTGTCAGCTCATTGGCCGACGAAATAGCATAGTCTTCCCCACGTGCAACCTGTGCGCTTGTATCRAAGCCTTCTTGATTAAAGTCTACTTGGCCGTACTCGTTGCCGTACACTGGMGCCGGCTGCTGCTCGATGGGAGGATCATTGGAGTGTGAAGTGGGTTTGGACCTGCTCATGTCAGACACATGTTACCAGTTGAAGGCTCGTGAAGATACGATGGAACGGGGGAGCCGTACGAGGCAGGACCTCTGGAGGGTTTGGCAGAAGCCTCCTGTCCATGACCGGCCAATCTACTTGATGAGCTGGGCTGTTGAGGACGAGCAGTGGAGGCAGAGGGAGTGATGTCATCTTCTTCGTTGCTGGCAGTGGCTGCAGCTTGTGCTTGAGCAATGACGACGCGAGGAATTTCCGGCGGGTTGCCTTTGTGAGGCGCCATTATGAMTGTGCAAAGAAAATGAATCTAGCATGAGGCTCGTAACATCGTGTCGAATTCGCTAATGTTACAGAGTGTGTTGCGAATTTTCAAATCTGCAGGATCAAGAGAAGGACGCCATTGGACTCAATATCAAGTTATTATTTCCAGTGGCCCCACCAACCCGTCCAAGTTAAAGTTGACGCTCCTCTAGCTGCAGATGCAGGCTGCTGATAAGGTGGGCATGGTGGGGGAGAGGRCTTGGTAATCAGGAGCTAACACCACCGGCAGTGTTTCTAATGTTACCTGAAACCATCAGACAGACACAGGGCTACTGCAGCATGTATGTGGGGCTATGGGGTGAAGAATGAGGGTYTGGTCTGTCCRGATTCCAGTAGCAARACGGTCATAAATGATCCTCTAGTCATTTCTCCAACAGAGTTTGGGATCCCAAGCTTTTTTTCTCATTCATCGCGCCATTGCAAGCTATTTGCATCTGTTACGAGGAGGCGAGATCTTATTAAATGATCGGCTTTCGCGGGCCGCAGGCGTACCTTGTTCGAATCTTCATGGAAGCGTCACGAGCCTGGCATGCTCCTCAAAGCCTGTGGAAAGRATGTTCCCACTTCTCGACATGACCTTCCCCTGAAGCGTCGTCCTGCGCTCAGTGCCGCACGGCAGGGYGACTGAGGCGTTATGACACCTTCACAATTGCCATAAGTGTTGATCAGGAGCTGTGGTATGGCGGTGTAGTCCAAGTTGTCGCAGAAGGGTGACCGCTCTCGACGTGAGGGGAGTTTGAGTTTGAGAGCACGACATGAGAGGAGTCGGAATCCTCCCACATTTGATGGCTGTAGTCATTTTGCATGTACTGTCGTACGCCAGTTGACGCTCATCCAAAGTTTCCCTATCTGGATACCCCTGGCCTTCCCTATCAATCTTCCGAGTCCATCCATTTCCTCCCCTCTCCTGGATTCTTCCTTCGCATAGTACCAGGACCAATCTCGATCAAATCGTCCTCGCTGTCGCTGTTCCCAACATCCAGAAGAACCGGCATGCTGAATTGGTCGTCCTCAAAGTCGTTTTTGGCCGGCTCCACTGTCAAGACGTCGACCACCTCATCTTCGAGATCTAGCCTTCTTTTATGGATTTCCTCTATGGGGTGGATATCGAACTCGTCCTCTCGCTCGATGTACTCGACATTCTCCTCAACCTCTGCAAAATCAGGCGCCAGTGCTGACCAGCGTTGGGGGGTCACAATGGACCAGGAATATATTCTGCCGGTTTCGAGGCCGCACGCAACGACCAGAGGCCGATTTGGGTGCCATTCGACGATGCCAAGCTCTTCTGTTGGACATTCCAGAATTTTCACCAAACTCCCGTGACCACGCTCCCATAGATAGACGTCATGATTCATAAATGTCGTAGCTGCAACATATTCTCCTGTAGAACTGAATGTCGCGTGATTCCAGGACAGCCGTTGGACGACATCCTGGAATTTGTGTTCCACGTCCAACRAGATATCGCCTGGATGAGAATCATCATGAGAGAGGTCGGGCAGGTGAAGAGTTCGGATGATCCGGTCGCTAGCATTGCAAACCACGTCTCGGCCAGAAGCGCTGAGTCGTAGAAGCAAGATGAGACCGGTTGAAAGCCGGGTTGAATGGACGATGGTACGGTCCTCTGCATTGATAATGTTCACCCATCCTTTGCTAGTACCTGCGATGATGTGGCTTCCGAGCGCATTGAAGATGGTGACACAGGTGGCCTGTTTCGCGTCTGTCGCTGCCTGTTTCTCGCTGAGTTCTTCTCCATCTGCCAAAGATCGTCTGGGAGCAGTAGGAAGTCGATGCTTGATGGGATTAKGAGCAGAAGACATGTCGACGAGCACGGGCAGATCTTCGTAGAGTGATGCAACCAAGATGAAACTATCCATCCATGCTTAGCAACAKGACCAATCTCCATTTCTCACYCCAGACTTACTGGTTGCTCGGATTCAATTCAGCAATGTAGACCGGCGCCTCGAACCGAACAGTCCTCAATCTTGCACCATCACTCAGATCCCACAGAATGCTCTTGCAATCTTGTCCAGAGCTCAGCAGGTATCGGCCATCGCTCGACCAGCTTCCAGCCGTCAGCTAGATCYCACYCGTGCGAGAAAGGTGAGATGCCTCAATGATTGTATCTGGCGTGTATGACCGCGAAGCTTACGAGCAACGCCATTGGTCTCGACGTCGAAGATGACGAGAACTCCATCTACCTGATGCCGACATCTTAGCTCTGGCTCACGAAGACGTTGATGCAAGACATMGGTACCCTTCCTGACGCAAGCAAGTCTCCTCTACGGTTGAATCGTAGGGCGGTTGAGTGGCCAGACCCTTTCAAATGTTAGCTATGTCAGATGACATCTCGTCAGGCTATGATACCTACTGATCGCCCCGGTCAAGGATTCGGGAAAATCTTGCGCAAGGATGAATGGATCAACGAGGGACAGATTCATTATGGCTAAAGGCACAGACTTCGGGCTTGTAAGACTACCTAGCCGTAAAAGATAGGCAGTTGAACAGCCAGGCCCATAGGATTGCCATGCCTAGACTGGCAGCATGAAAGCTGGTCGAGCAAGAGCCAATAGTGAATAGTGTTGATATCCGTAGCGATCGCCAAAGGTCCTTTGTGAATGTCTTGGCATGCATTCGAAACAAGGGTTCGGCTGCACTTGGACTAGCGCGACATGGATTCGCGCTAAAAGTTGTGGCTAAATCTCTTCATGACTCTCATCTCCCATTCACCATCGACAACAACCACCCAAACCCAACAACAAACCCTCATCTCATCATCCCGACGACTTGGACGCACATCCAAGGGTTACGAAGCAAGACTTTGGATCATCACATGAAATATCGAGGCTAGGATACGGGTCGCAGAGGTGGGGTGGACAAGCCGCTGAGGGAGGCCTCGTGCCTTACCCGACGCCGACGAGGGAGTCGCACGGACAACAGTCTCTGCAAAGCATCAGCGCTGGCGTACCACCTGAATCCTGTGCGCTTGTGGGCAGGACTGCATCACCATCGATGAGCTTACAGTAGACCGCCTGGGTTCTGTCGAATTCTTCTCCTTGCTTTCCCTCCCAGGCACTGGTGCCGTGGCGAGTCTGAACAGCCATCATGGCGAATCTAATGTTTCAATACTCCAGCGCGCCGCTGCGCACCATTCAGGAGATACAGTTTGG